>VDFB02348997.1:0-13474 GCA_007258455.2 Sequoia sempervirens | reverse complement strand
AATCATCAATGAGTTTGATAGGGATCAGGGAGACTAGGATCCAAAAGATTGTGATGCATAAGGTATAATGAATCTGAAAAGCAACATCATTCCTAAGGGAATGGTAGCACTAGAGAGGATCTTCAATTCTGATCCTCGAGCCCTCGAGAAATTTCCTACCAAAACTGATGGAGGAAAGTATGATTCATTCAACTTGGTAGATTCACGCCCAGAGAGAAACATATTCATTGGAAAGACTTGTCCCAATGAAATTAGGGACAAAATCTTGAGAGTACTGAAAGTAGATATTGCAGCAATTGCTTGGGGGTATGAAGATTTGAAAACCTTTGATACTTCGGTGATAACACACACTATCCCTTTGAAACCTAAAGCGAATCCATTCCATTAGAAGCAATGCCCAGTGAATGCCTTAATTTGAAAATTTGATTGTTAAAGAGGTACAAAAGCTACTATCAACAAGAATAATTTTTCGAGTAAGGCATTCAACCTAGGTTGCAAATCTGGTTCTTGTTCATAAAAAGAATGGGGAAATCAGATTGTGTGTTGACTTCAGAAATCTCAATAAATCTTCAGAAAATGATAAATACCCACTTTCTTCTCTTGATGAGGTGTTGTAGATAATCAATGGCTCATAGATGATGTCATTCCTGGATGGCTATTTAGGATACAATCAAGTTTTGGTTAACTATGAAGACAAAATGAAGATCGCCTTCACTACCAAGTGGGGGACATTTTCCTATTGAAGGATGTCATTTGGTCTTATTAATGTTGAAGTGACCTTTAAGCATGCAATGGATGTTGCATTTTAGGATCTAGTAGGTAAATGTATTATCATTTACATGGATGATCTAGAACTTTATTTTCCAAAAATAGGGAAGACCATGCTACTGATTTGTCAAAAGTCCTTGGAAAATGTATAAGCTATGGTGTATCCCTCAACCTGAAGAAATGTGTGTTTGAGGTCTTAGAAGGAAAACTATTGGGGCACATAATATCAAAAAGGGGGATTTCAATTGACTTAGACAGAGTGGAGTCCATTCTAAAATTGACCATGCCTGACAGTAAAAAGGAGATGAGATATTTCTTCAAAAAGATAAATTTTGTAATAAAGTTCATAACCAAGTTCGCAAAAATTGTTAAACCACTTAATGAGATGATGAAAAAGGAGGTAAAGATTGAATGGAGTAATGAGGCTAAGGTTTCCTTCTCACAAATCAAATTGTTTATCTCAGAAGCACCTGTCTTGACCAGTCCCAATTATTTAATTCCTTTTTATATTTATTATTTTGCATCTGATCATTCGTGTGCTACTATCTTGACACAATGAAAAGGAAAGGGAGATGAACGACCAATAGCTTTTATGAGTTCTCCATTCAATAATGTTGAGATCAGATATCCACCCTTAGATAAGCAAGCCTTCACACTAGTACGGATAGTTAAGAAGTTCCAACATTACATTCCCCGCATTCAAATTACAACCATAGTCCTCAACCTTGCAGTAAAATCTCTTCTTATGTAGAGAGAGCTAGGAGAAAGAAGGGGGAAATGGATGGAAATTCTATAAGAATTTGACCTTTAAATTCACCCTATGAAGCTATTCCAAGGACAAGGCCTCTCCAAATCCATGGCAAGCCTTGATTCCAAAATCACATGTCAGCAATACATAGTACAATCATTCATGGGTGACCCATGGTATGCTGATTTGATCTTCTTGTTGATTAACAATAAATCTCCTGATGGGATGAATACCACTCAGAGGAGAGAATTGAGACTAAAGAGTTCCCATTATATTCTCAAGGGAGGAGCCTTGTATAGGAGGAACTTTGAAGGTTTTGATTTGTGCTACTTGGATCAGCAATAGGAAAAGTAGGTCATTGTTGAGTTTCATGGTAGATATGGTATGGGGCACTGTTTAGCTGACACCATGGCACATCAAATTTGAGATTAGGTTATTATTGGCCCCATGTGTTTTAGGATGCTCATCAACATGTTAGGACATGTCATACATGTCAAACTTCAGCATCTAGAGAATGCAATCCGGTGATGCCCCTACAACCCGTATACAAGGTAAGATCATTTTCCCAATGGGCATTAGACTTTGTCAAGGTAATTAATCCAAACTCTTCTGCATGTCACAATTTTATTCTGACGGTGGCAAATTACTGCACATGTTGGGTCAAAGCTCAACCCTACAAGAATAGTACCACCAATGTCGTTATCAAATTCCTCAACGAATATGTCGTTACTAGGTTTGGAGTACCATTTTCTATGGTATGTGATAACGGCCCTACCTTTTCTTCTGCTCAATTTATTCAATGGCCGTATTAACATAATTTTTTTTTGAAATACTCCTCAAATTACTATCCATAGGGAAATGGGGTAGCAAATTCTACCAATAAAAATTTGTTGGGGGTAATTAAGAAGTTGCTAGAAAGTAATCTTAGGGACTAGCACACATAGTTGAGATTTTCCTTATAGGAAAATAGGACTAGAATCAAAGCTACCTTAGGAAACTTGCCATTTAAGTTAGTCTATGGCCAAGATCCAGTCTTCCCTATTCATCTACAAATACCCATTCCTCGGTTTATGCAAGAATTTAATTCTAATTATGATAGGATAGAGGTCTAACTAACTATTTTTCTTAATCTAAAAGAACAGAGAGATGTTGCTTTGCAACAGTTTTCCAAGCATCAAGTTGTAGTCAAAAGCTGGTTTGACAACAGAGCCAAAATAAAATCCTTCAAAATATCAAACCTTGTGCTGCTATGGGACAAAGCCAGAGAGAGGAACGGTGATCATCAAAATTTTGATAGACTTAGGTTGGGTCCATATCAGATCGTTGAGATCCTTGGTGAGAATGCCTTCCAGTTAAGCACCTTAATAGGAGAACTTGTCCCATTACCTGTCAATGGATAGTTTCTCAAACATTATTTTGTCCCATGAAGGTCTGATCGTTTGTTTGATTGTATATATGTAGTTAGTTGTTTTCTCATTTCTATTTTTTTTTGTTTGTTTATTTGTGTTTCCTTTGTTTCTTTTTGTTCCATTGTTTGTTGTTTATTTTTCTTTTCCTCTTTTCCTTTTATTTCTGGGGACCTTCATTTTCTCCATTTTCGAGTGGAGGGGTAATTATTCAAAGTATACTAAGGGTTCTATGACATAGAAATTGATTTAGGTATTTTCAAGTATGTCTATCGAGCTCTTTCATTTAAGACTTATGGTTTATGTCCATTTTAATAACAGTTTGAAATGTTAGGAACAAACAGGTACATTTTAAGTGATCTCATAAACCGCAGTTGAATCTGTCACATACTAGATAGAATCATCTATTTTCATAAGGTCCTATTTGACTTAGGGTGACTTTATTCATGATTCAGGTGAAAAATATAGGTCCTAACGCTGTCGTGAGGTCCATCGTAGTTCTCAACTTGACTTTCAGATTACTACATTTTAGTATTGAGAAAAGATAAGAAAAGAATTTCTCCAAGTAAAACCCATGAAAAAGAAAAGAAAAGAGAATCATAAATGATGGAAAAATAAATATTATAAGGGTAATTCAATTATCTCTACCGAGGCTATGGACACCTGGCTGGTAGTAGAGCAATGCTTTGAGAGAACCAGAGGTATCTCCATCGGGGCTATAGATGCCTGGCTAGTAGTGGAGCAATGCCCAGGATATCATTGCACAACAGTTAAAATGACTCAACTTAGGTAGCTTGAATCTTAATATAGTTGTTCAAGGATAGGTAGACTCTTTAGGGAAATAGATGCACCATACATGCACATAATTAGATTCAAATTTCTTGTTGCTTATTTATGTTTGAGATTCCAACTCAACCTTGTTTGTTGTAACTGATCATACTTGAGTTAAAATGTTCATAAACCAAAGGTTCTAGATAACTAAATTCTTCAGTATCTTGCAAATGGGTAAACCACTTTCCTAGTCGAGTTGCCAAATGTTATGCCTTGCATAACCAACCCATTTTATTTTTGGTCAAAATGGGTCCCCCTTTGTTTCTTTTGTCCTTGGTGTTCGTGTTCGAGTCTTAGGAATTGTTTCTTTTTCTCCTAAGTCCTAGTTTTCCTTTGTTTTTTGGGTTTGGGTTTCAGCTGACACTCACACTTGTTAATTTCCAATGTTCAAGTGCATGTTTGTGTTCTAATCCCGACTCCCATGCTTTTCCTTGTGTTTTATTTGTTTTGTCAGATTTGGGTTTCGGATCAAAACTGTCACCTTACACCCTTAGAGGTGTAAGTTCATGTTTTTGTTCCGATCCTGATTTCCACTTTTCTTCCTTGTGCGTTTTTTCTTGTGTCAGAATCAGACATCGGACTGGAACTAGAACCAAGAAATTTTTCAAATTTCTTGTTCCTTTTTCCATCCCGATCCTGACTTCTGACTCTCTTTTTCTTTTTCGGAACCGTATTTTAGACCGAAACATGAACTAAGAACTTTTCCAAAGTTCTTGTCTCATGTCTCATCTCAATTCTGATTCCTGCTCTATCTTTTTTTGTCAGGATTCAGACTTTGTACCTTCCCTTGAACTTTGCACTCATTGAAAGTTCAGTGTTGTGTTGAGGCTTGATTTTGACTCCCACTTACCTCCGTTCTTGCGATTGCGCATTAATGACTTCTATCTCGATCCTGAGGCCTGACCAACCTGCATTAATGTCTAACCATTTTCACGTGCGAATGAGTTTTTATTCCCACCGCTCCTCGATTTCCATTCATTTTGGTTTGTACAGTTTGATGGAACAAACCAGAGTGATGTTGAGAGTTAGGGTTTGAGGAGGTGCTTTGATTTCTCACCGTGCTGTTAGATTTGTGGTTGCATTTGGAGGTAGGTGTTTTTCCCTACGTTTTTCCTTCGTTCTTGATTTTCTTGTCTTTGCTTCACTTGTTGTTTCACGTTTTTTCTTTCTTTCCTTCTTTTCTGGTTTGTTCTTTTGGGTTTGTTTCTCTTTTCCTTCATTCCTTTTGGTGTATTTTCTTCGTTCTTGAACCCTTTGGTTTGTTGTGCTTTTTTTTTTTCTTGCATTTTTGTTTTGTTTTCTATTCGCGATATTTTCTATCTCACCATGCCCTAGTTTTCTAGGGTTTTCTGAACTGCCTAGTTGAATGTGCATTTCAATTGATAAATTTTAAATTCTAACCGTTATTAATCAAAAATATTGAACCACAACCGACCGTTATTTCTAATTGATTTATTTTGGTTTCCCATTCTATTTCAGAATCAGGAATCGAAACTGCACTTGTGTTTTTACCACCGTTTGGGTCTACCTATTTTATTTGCTCTAATCCCAACTTTTGATGTACTATCAAAATTGGGGATTAGATAATCACCTCAGAATGTTAAAGGTTTTTGTCAAAGTACCACTTCATGTCTTGATTCTGATCCCCACATTATAATCGAGATCGGATTTTGGACCAACACCAAACTTTTTATTTGGTGATGAGTCCCTTAACTTGGTGTCACTTTGATTATGACTTTGGACACAACATCGGGATCAAAACTCAAAGTTGACCTATTCCCACTATGCAAACTTAAGGTCAGGTCCTTAACAAAATCCCAATTCCGACTCCTGATATCATTGTAGGATCAGAACTCAAAATGCTACCAAAGCGTGTTCACCCCCTTAGGGTCTGGTTCCAAGTCAATTCCTGATTTCAAATTTTGATCTATCATTGGGATCAAAACTTAGAGAGAACCCTTCATTGACTTTGTTTGTTAAGTATCACTACTTGGTGAGGGCTCGATCCTGATTCCTGAACACATTGCAAGATTGGACCGCGAAATGACACTAAATATTGTTCACAACTATAAGTATGGGTGTTGAACCACAACCTAATTTTGATGTTTGATAGAATTGAAAAGTGTTTTATTACGTTTAGGTTCAAGGTTTTCCCTGATCTTGACTTCTGATATAATTCAGTATTGTGCTTACAATGTTAAATTTATTGGTTCTATCCATAACCCAAAACCCGAAAATGCTAAATTAATTTGTAGAACGGGAATTTATCTTGAATGAGTAGAAATTTAATATGAATTCTTGTGCTAATCTTCTCTTCACATGTCTCTTCTTTGCTTGATGATTTCCAATATTGCAAGGTAATTAAAAAATTTCTAATTCAGAGGAGGAAGTTCCCACTAAAGGAACATCAAAGGGGACAAAGGCCAAGAGGCTAAAGCCTAAACAATTTCCTGTTACAATGAAGTATAAGTTCCAAGGGACCCCAATACCATCTAAGTTTAGGTCTAATGTTATGAATATCATTGACACGCTGGTGAGACATATTGATTTGGACCAATTTCGTAAGGATACTTTTTCAAAAGATGCTACCCCAAGGGAAAAGAGGATTGCAAAGTCTAGGTTGGCTCATGTAGCTACTTTTCCTATTGTTGTGCAATGTCTTGAGTTCATTTTAACTGTTACACAAACTTATAATCCAACTCAGAGGTAGTGTATTGATTCACAGGGGAATGCGATCATTTATTTGACCCCAACAATTATTAGACTAGTTTTTGATCCTCCTTACAATAATCTCAAGATTATGACTGAATCTAATGCACTTAAACTCTAGGAAGTAGATGTGGATGGGAACAAAAGCTTAATTAATAAAAGGTGGCTTTAGATAGAGAATAAATTAGTAAAGAAGGTACCACCTAACCCTAAGAGGTCTGACTTTTCTGAGGACATTGGGGACATGATCACATTGCTGGAAAGAGTATTTGGCAAGGAAAATTCTCGTATCTTTGAACATTGGATGTTTCCTTTCATTCAACTGATTCTAGAGGGGAAACAATATCTGGATTGGGGAAAGATAATTTTAGATAACATCCATGACCAACTATTGAAAGTAATAGAAACCAAGACATTCTATATGTCTTCATACGTGATATATTGTGCTGCAAGGATGGGATAGTTTCTCAGGTTAAATACTGAAGGGTCAATGGATGATGGCCTAGATCAAAAGAAGGTTTTGGAATATTATGAGAAACTGTAGCTTAAGAAGGAAGAGAATTTTTTTAAAAGAGTCAATGATGAATTTTTTATATGTTAGTATTAATCAGCTCATAGGTGATGTTGGTTTCAAGTTATCACAAGACCCCATGGAATTCATTTAGGAGTGGGGATATTGGTGTATCCAATACCCCAAGTCCACCTATTTTAGATTGTTTGGATATGACGGGAACCCTTTCAAATTTCCAAGGTGTTGTAGTGATAGATGGGTCTTGGAGTTCGCTTGTCAGGTAGCAGAGGTGAATATCAAGTTTTTTGCACAACATAAGGCTAGTTTCCATTCCTTCCCAATGCAATTTGGGTTTTATTCTTGTTCCTCTTCAACAACATCCAACACAACAACGAAAGAGTTTCAGTCCATGAATTTCTAAAAACTTACATCCAGGAAAAAAATTGATCCTAAGAGGAAAATGTATGGTTTATATGCTTCACAGTTTCCCCATCATCAGTCACTTCATGAAGACTTTTGGGCCAACCTGCAAGATTAGTTTGAAGTAAAGAAAAGGGGATATGAAAGATTAAAAATTCCCCAGATGAAGGATTTTGAGGTTAAAATGGATATACGAGAAGGCACTACTGATGATGGGATCACTCTTGATCCCCACTATGAAATGGATAAAGTGGCTACCAAGGATTTAGAGCCAATCAATTGGATGGAGAAGGATGAAACTAATATCTGTAAAGTGTTATGGGTAGTGGTGGATAGAAGTTTGAAATGGATTGATATCCATTTAAAGCAACCAATGGTTAAGGATTCAAGGAAGAGGGATTCTAGTAGTGGAACTACTTCCTCTACTGAAACAAGACAATACAAGAGATTGAAGAAAGGTGTTGCAACCACAGAAGAGCCTGCCCCAATAGAAGAAGAAATTTAAATGAAATGGGTTAAGAAGCTTTGAAAAGAGCTAAAGTTACTTATGAAGCCGTTGTTGCAGAGGTTATTTTAGGTCTTGGTGCTACTCCCATATCTATTGTACACCCCGGGGAAGAAACTGCTGAAGAGGGCCCTCCTACTGTGCCTATGCAAACTAAGGATAATCCTCTAGTTGCACCATCAACTTCAGGAACAACTAGTGAAGAAGAGAGGCCTCATGTGATTAATGTGATAGATTCTCCTTTTCCTTTGGACATAGAAGAAACCTCGCTTCGTGAAGAAAGAGCAGGATGGGAAGAGTATCTTGAGAGGGCTGAGGAAGAAGTTGGAGAAGATCAGGAGACCGGGTTTTTGGAAGGAATCCTTTGGGATGAGGCTCCAATGAATGATGTTTTGACCAAAGATGAGTAGAAAGAAATATTGGAGGCTACTAAAAGTCAAGTTACAGAGGAGTTAGATGGTGAAGAAGAAGAACAAAGAAAGAAAGTTGAAGAAGAAGCCATTGCACAGGAATTGGAACAACAAGAAGAAGCTGAGCAAGATAAATCAATAGAAGAGGAACTCCATGTAAAGGAGTTAGAACAACAGAGGTAGAGAGATGTAGATGAAACTGCACAAAAGGAAGAAGAGATGAGAAAGATAGAAGAAATTAGAGCTCAAAATGAGAAAATGTAACAAGAAAAGTTGCAGAAAGAACAAGAGGAGCAACAAAAGACTTCTTTCGAGCAAACTGTGGAGTTAGTTTATTCTACATCTCCTTCATTAATACCTATCGGTACTCAACATGTAACTACTCAGCCATCTGCTCCCACTTGGATCAAGATAAATTTGGAAAAGAGATAACAAGTTCAAGCTCAACCAATGGCATGGGATGAAATGGTAAAGGAGATAGACAAGGTGAAACCAAAGAAGAAACCTTGTGTTGTTCATTCTACAAAGTTAACTGATGATGGAGACTTGATAGCAGAAATTGTTACACCTATAGCTGATAAAGATGACACGGAATTACAAGCCATAGATTATCAAGTAAGTATTGTCAATTTGGGTAAACAAACAAGAAATCAATAGATAAAATTTTATTGATATTGTTGCCACCACCACCAAGTCACGACTGCTCAAGGATAAGAAAGTTAAGGATGAGCTTAAGGCTCAAGTTGGGAAGATGAAGGATTTTTTGAAAGAATTGATTACATCCACTCCTGAGCAGCCAACACCATTAGAAATCCCTATTTTAATGGGACACAAAGAGGTGGATTGGTTGAATGTCATAAAATAGAAGGCTACCTGGTTTGGTAACTAGTTTGACAATTTTAAGGAAGAGATTGGGGAAATTCTAGAGGAAGGATAAAAGCAATATGAGAGAGCTCTTACTCTTCTTGGTGAAATTTAAGAAAAGGCTAAAGAATGGTGGGGAGAAGTACAAAAAGTATCTAAAGGGTTTGAAACTAATTGATAAAACATCTAGAGACATCTTGATCTAGTTAGGGATTCTAGGTGATGAAGATCTCGAGTATCTTAAGAAGGTCATCAAAATCACCACTTATAAATCTGAACTGCTTATTGAACATAGAATGATTCTCCTAAAAGTTGAATATGACATAAGGAAGCATACAGGTGTATTTGAGGAAATTGTTATACAACTTATTACTAAATATTTTCCTCTGAATGGACAATGGAGTTCATTGCAAGAAATCAACGATAGCTGGAGTAAAGGATTAGAGAAGCTACTTAATGAGGGTGATGGGCCTGAAGGGACTCTCTTGGATATACTAATGAACATGAGGTTTGCAACTTGATGGGCTGCAAAAGATATTAGTCAGATGTGAGAAATAGTTTCTATAGTTGTTAGAGAGCTCAAAGGAGCGAAGTTTAAGGTATATTGGATTGATGGACTTGATGAAAGGGTGGTAAATGAATTATTTGACAACTATGACGAATTCCATGGATTCCCAAAAGAAAATCGTAAAAGGTAAATGAGAATATTCTATTTTTTAAAAAGGGATGAAGTGAAAAGTGTCAACTAGTTTCAGGTGCCCTTTGGACATGCAATGCCTTCAGATTAGTTTTTGAATGAGTGGAAAACTTTAGGTTAAATTTTGATAGACCAAGGAATGTGCGTGGTGATTAGTAGTGAAAAAAGCAATAATTCCCTGTCAGATTCTGGTTGGATGGACATATGGCATACTTCCTAGGTGCAAGGATTTCAACAAAGGAAGAGTCAAACTTAACTGGGGGTGACCCAATAATGGTGGATCTGGGCCCCAAATTTTTGGATCTTGATTTTTGATAGGAGAGATTGATGTTAATTTTTCCTATAACTTAGAATTCTTTCCACATTGTAAAGGTCGGATGATTGAAGTCAGGTTGGATACCTAGCAATTAGATACAGTTTTCATTTAATAGCTTTATGCAAGATACTTGAATAATTTTATGGTTTTTAATGCAAGTATTATTATTTTAGAAGTTTGTTAGTTTAACAATAATGCTGATAAACAATGGTTTTCTATATTCCAGTGTATTTTTCTATGCATAAACGTCTCTTATTTGATTAAAAATCAATAGAAGATTATGAGTTTAAAACCATCTATTGTGTTATATGTGGATGATATTTCTTAATATTTATTGATTTGTTAATCTTGGTAATGAGCTTATGGTATTTTATGATTGAAAATTGATTCTAAAAAAAAAGTGATGATGAATGGCTGTATGCTTTAAATCTGCACTGTGAATGGATGTGATGTTATGAACTATTTCAAAAATTGTGTTGTTCTACAGTTTTAGTTAATTGGGAAAATGCTCATTATAATGATTGCATGTATGAATTGAAAGGAATTTGTATTCACGTTTTGTTGTCCTAAACCTCGATCAATATTTTTTTTCTATTTTTTTGGAACCCCCTCATGGTGAATTGCTTTATACTACCCAATTTGTACTCGTTTACCAGTAGGCCCCTTAAATATTATGGTTGCATGGACCACTAAATGATAACAGTACAGTTGATAACCAACTACAGAAACCTTAGAAGATAGGTGGTTTTAGATTATTTATCTTTTTCAGGAGAAATAGAGTTGAAATATTTTGTTTAACGTTGTTGTGTTACTTTTGACCATCAACAGATGGTTTATGGGTTTGGGAAGAGATGTTGTTCTAGATTGGAACACTATGAAGAAAAAATTCCTGGAGAAATACAAGAACTACTATAGAGGAATTGATAGAAGAAGAGATAAATTTTTTAGGATGTCTCAAAAAGAAGATGAACCATCAGAGGACTATGTAAAAAGGTTCCAATTTTTCTTAAAAAAGAATCCACAAAATAGGATTTCAAAAGAATCTCTGACGTTAGTACTTTTAAGAGGATTCAATGATTATTGTGTGAATTCCATTAACCTTATTGGGTCAGGAGATTTAGATCAAAATTGTCTTTTGAAGAAATCTACAAGGTTTGTAGGAACTATTCAAGGATCTTTACTAAAAGGACTAGAGAGGATTAAACATCTTCCATTAGCAAGACATCTAATGGAGTCTCTAGAGTGGAATTGAGTAACCTGTTGTCAAACATGAAAAAAGAAATCATAAGCCATTTGGATACCCAATTGGACACTCTACATGTGAAGAAAAAGAAAGAAGAGGTAGAGGCAATCCTTACTGAATACTACCCTAACTCCAGACAAAGATAAGCTAATTGCAAGTGCTAAGGAGTAGCAAGTATTTCAAAGGATAGACTAGGGAAACGAAAATTTCAAGCACTGGAGGGTGAAGATGGACAATTTTTCTACATTACAAAAAGGAGGCCATGGAAACCAAGACAATATATGCCTCGAGATCCTTTGAATTTCAATACACCGCTTCTAGTTAGCAATCGAAATTTCTCTAGTTGGAACCCTCAACCTTGGGAAAACACACAAATCCAATGGAAAAATCCTCAACTAAATTGGAACCAACAGCAACAAAATGTGTGGCCACAATAAAACTTTCAAGGGCCTAACTACAACCCCTAATAGCCACTACAACTAAACTAATGGAAACCTCAATGGCAAAAAGGCCAACAATGGAAAAAATAAAATCTGAATTACTAGCAACCACAACAACCTTTATAACCACAAAAAAAATCCATCATGCCCAATCCAACAAATCCATCATCCCAACTACCAAGGGAACCTCAACTGCTAGCCCAACCTACACCTAACCCAAATAACAAGAATGTTCAATAGGCCTACACTAACGTGGCTATTCAATACCCTACTTATGGGGTAGAGGTGAGTGATGCCCACCTCAAATTAGGGAAAACATTGGTTGGGACTTAATGCTCTCAAATCATTGAGTTGGTAGATGAGGAAACATTAGTAGAGACCTTGGACAACCCACCCTTAGAGCCTAAGTCAAATTAGGTCACCCGAACTAATTCAAGTATAGAACCTCCATTCCTTGAATGATTAGTTGTTCAAAAACATCATATGCAAGCCAAAAATAACCTATTATGACATCTTTAGGATGTGTGTATAAAGATACCCCTCATCCAAGCCATCAAGGAAATTCCCATTTACACAAAAATAGTGAGAGACCTTTGTCTTAAAAAGACGGGGTGAAAGAGAAAGGACCCTTAGACTATACATATCTTAGGGAAACTTCCTAGTCCATTATGTTGGGAAACATAATTGTCCCTAACTATACAGATATTGGAATTATAGTGGTAGATGTTAAGACACTAATACATTTGACTACAAAATATGACGAAACTGTCCAACGAAATATGTAAAATTCGATGTTCGTTGGGTGCTTGTAAAATTTGATGTGTAATTTCCAATTTTTTGAAAGTTTATCCCCGATGTTCGTCGAAATTTTGACTAACCTGGGGTTCGTCAAAATGTCGGCTATCAGTTTCGTCAAATATTTGACAAACATGAAAAATTAAAAAAAATCAAATTGTGGCCGACATAAAGAAAAGTAAGTTCGCGCCTGATTTATTGCGACAGTGTTTTTCTCTACTTGAGACAGTTTGTGGAGAACTAAGGACGATTTTCTTGGGAAAAATCAGAAAAAATTCAAGAAGATATCGCCAGGTTGAGGGTAGTCATCGCTCTTTGCAGAATTCAGCGTGAAGTCATATTTGTAGTTCCGTGTTTGAAAATCATATTTTAAAGCAACATCTCATCGATCTTTCATTTTTAGAGGTTAAGGGTTTTAAGAATTTTATGTCCAGATTTTGTTGTGTGGAATCACCATAAGATCACAATCGAGGAACAGATTCTTGTGACTGTAATTATGTGATCCATAACTCTATTGGTCATGTGGCACAGTTGTGCTATAACAAATACATGATGCATTCATGTGTGACCCAAGTTTAATGTGGCCATGTTGTGATAGAAATGGAGGCACTCATATAATGTAGTTAATTCGTGTTGTATAATGTAGGTGTCAATCATCGAGGTTGATATGTAGTGGTTGTGTTATATCAATTATGTAGTAAAGTCCAAGCACACCCATGTTTAATGGGCTATTCGTAGAGTGATCAAGATTTTCTAAACTCCTGAATGTTACTTGACATATATTTGCATAATCTCAAATTTCTTCGCAGGA
>VDFB02348996.1:0-41948 GCA_007258455.2 Sequoia sempervirens | reverse complement strand
ATATTATAATAAAATATACACTATATTATAATATAATATACACTATATTATAATATAATATACACTATATTATAATATAATATACACTATATTATAATATAATATACACTATATTATAATATAATATACATTATATTATAAAATACTATAATATTATATAATAATATAATATAATATATTTAATATTATATAATAATATAATTAATTTATTATAATATTATATTATTATATTATATAATATAATATTATATAATATTATATAATCATATAATATAATAAATTTAATATTATATTTGATATATTATAATATAATATAATATAATAATATATTAAATAAAAATATTGGTCAGCTTCGAACCTGAAATTTAAAAATCTGACCTATTAGAAATGGATATCTGTTTGGTATGGTATTTGCTTTGGCACTATGTAATTTCGTGTTTTTGGGCAAGTTAAAAATGCTTTTTTCTCACATCACCACTTTTTGGACCCCCATGATCTTGCATAGACCCATAAATTTTTGCATTATTTGGGAAAAATAAAAAATTTGGAGTTATTCAACATCACGTCCAAATTCCTATTGCATAATATTTTTTGAGCTCTAAAACTTTAAAATAAGTCTCCAATGATCTCCTAAATTAAAATTTATGGCCTTCAAAAGTTGGGTCTCCCCTACATTAGAAATACAAAAATACATAAAATTTTATAAAGAGCTATAAGAGAGAGATACACATGTAGACTAGCTTAGGATGTATGTTAAGCTATTTCATAAAATGAAGAAATGAAGCCAAAATGGAATGCCTATGGATTATGACATGTTTATGATATGTGGAAGTATTCTTAGCTTGTGAACTCATATAGGGATTTGGGTGTTTGTTTTTTAACTAGATATTTGGATGCCACAATTTTCTATGGTTTTAGCACATGATTTTATAGTTACCGTTTGATGAACTCACATATCACTTCTCATAGTTATAGCGTGTTTGAGATAAAGGTATTAAGTAGTTTTTTTTGTAGGTAATATTATGCTATCATTATCATTCTATATCTTTAAGTGTTGACACTCCTACAAAGGCTTTCTTTGCAAGTGCATTGTAACTCTATTTAGTTTATTGAGCAATACATTGGGATGCTTTGGAATGTGGGGTTTTCCCCTTGAAATATTTTTTCCCATATACATTTGTGCTATATTATTATTTTTTTGTTTGATATTTTATCTATTTCTCCTTCTATAATTGTAAAAATCTAAAATTTACACAATACTCCCCTCTAAAATTAATTTAGGAATCGATTTCATGTACCTTTCTTCCTTTCAATATCATCAACCTGCAACATTATCTATATTTGATGACAATACAATTGTTTGTCTTTGTTATTTGTTCAAAACTATTAATTTAGATCTAGGGTCTTGAGAGAAGGAGAATATTTTTTTTAAGAAAGCTCCCAAAGGTATTCATCAACACAATCTATTTTTAAACATGAGTTCTAGTGACTAAGGCAACTAGATCTTAGGCATCAAAAAGTGTAGAGATCATTTCAATAATTATTTTTTGAATCAATGAAACAAGTTCATTTTTACAAATGCACAAAATTAGTTCAAGAAATATAAATACAATCTAAAATAAAGAATAATATAGTCAATCATCTATTACTTGAATATCATTTTAAATTCTGATATACAAACTCAAACAAAATACTTCATTGCTGGATAATTAAAACTAACTCCTTATTCCTTCCTCAACATTTATAAAAGTAAATTTAATCTTGTTAATTTCTCAACTACTTAATCTACAATATTTATAATTATTAATTATTCATTTTATTTATCTTTAGATTATTTTATTTCAATTCAATATTAAACATAATGATGATGTAGGGAAGAGGATCTAGTAGTTGAACCTCTTAACTTTATGCCTCTCAAAATCATATGCGATAAATTTTGAATCACTCCCATTTTTTTTAGAGCGATTTATTTGGTACGACCCCTACTTACTAAGGTTTCAGATCCATATCATCAAATATGATGCTACAACATGTTTATTGTTGAGGTGTCTAAAAAGACCTTAAAAAAATAGACCAATAGTTGTACATTAACTCATGTTTTATTGGTACATCAATGTGGAATCACATGATTTGTTGTTTAAAGAATATATTTTAAATATTCAACTATGAGTACTCATGACCAATAATAACAATTCTAAAGTCATAGCTACTAAGACTATACTACTAATGAATTTGAGCATTAAGTCAATAAATACTATTGCAGCTTTTGAAACATGTTCAACTACCTTCTTTGACTTATTAAATCAACAAACACTATTGCAATGAAAGTTATTGAAAAATATTAAATACTTCCTCTCACCTATTAAATCAACAAATACTATTACAATTACATCTATTAAAATTCAACCACTTCCCCTCACATGTTAAATGAAAGTGAAAAAATGATAAGTACTTTTAAAATTCAACTACTTCCCTTCACGTAATAAATAAAAGTGAAAATGATGAAAGGTATTATTAAAATTCAACTACTTACTCTCACCTATTAAATGAAAGTGAAAATGATGATAATATTATTAAAATTCAACTACTTCCTCTCACCTATTAAATTAAAGTGAAAATGATATGACATTATTAAAATTCAACTATGTTATTATTAAAATTCAACAAATTCATCTCACATATTAAATGAATTAAATGAAAGTGAAAATGATGGAGTAGAATACCAACATGTCTAATAGTATAGTAATAAATTGTAGGGTTCATAATTTCTGAGAAACGAAGGAAGCAAATGTCACGACAATAAATGATTGGCCAAAAACATTCATGTGGATTCAACTGTTCCACATTCTACTATGTGAAATCTTGGGAAGAGGACCCTTAAATCTTAGGTTCTTTGTATTGAGGACCTAGGGTTTTCCCCTTTTTCCACCATTTCACTAACTTTCTTAGCTAATGTTACATTACCAATGAGGTCTATTCTATAATAGTTTACAAGTAATATAATCATGATCAATGAGGTAGTTACTACCTTTTGTGCTACCATATTTTAGTAAGATTTTCCTATTTTTCCATTACCTAGGAATAACATTGCAACATACATGCATAAATGGATTATGTTGAAAAATGTTAGCTAGCCGTGCAACATGATGGAAAATGAATTATTACATTGCATTAGTGCCACTTGGTTTTTAGGTGATGACAAAGTTTTGAGCCTTGGATGTGTTGAATCATTCTAAATCATCAATACACCATTAATAGTCAATGTTGAAAAACATGGTTAATATATACAATGAAAACATAAATAATAGTTTTCAAATATCAAGGTACACCTTAAAGCATGAAACAAGTAACCAAGAATAGCTCTGAGTGGAACTCCAATTATGAAATACGATATTAAATTCACATAAGTAATGATATATTGTTTTCCTATTCTGATCGCCACACCTAAAAACATAGAGGATTTACTGATCAAGTTAAACAAAAATAAATTGATATACAAGCAAGAAAATATAATAACTCATTACTAAAGCTTGTGTACCTGAGAACTGACTGGACACTATTGAGAAGAATCATGAATGCTAATAAGAGTGCCACTTATGAAATAGTTTGCTAGATGGTGGCACTTGAAAGCAAAAATAAAATAAAATAGAGAAGATAATACGAATGGCTCAACAAATAATCACACTTTTTATTAATTCATACAAATTACAATTACCTCTATATTTATAGAGGATTTCATGCATATGATTCTACTGATATTTAGGAGATAAAAACAAAATAGAAAACTACAACACAACAGTCTGTGAGACGTGGAGAACAAATTAGGAGATGTGGAGGATGGACTAACAGATTTTTTGCAAATAGTTTTAACAGCTAGACAATGAATAAACAAACTTTCAGTTCAATTTCAACTGATTGTATACATGGAAAGTGATAGTATACATAGGATAAATTATATTGTTTCAACACCCCCCCTTAAATTCTACCATTAATAGTTTCAACATCAATTAATCCCAATTTTTCTCTTAGATACTCAAAGTTCTCCTTCAATAATTCCTTCTTGAAAATTTTTGCTATCTGATATTTGGATATGCAAATTTCCAAATGATTTTCTCCATTATTCACCATCTCTCTAATGAAATGGTATCTTGTATCAATGTGCTTGCTCCTTTTGTGAAAAACATGATTATTTGATAATGAAATTGTTGATTTGTTGTCACAAAACATTGGTGTTGAATCTTCTTGTGCTACAATAAATCTATTAATACTCTTCTCATCCAAACTACTTGGCATGTTGCTGATGTGGTTTCTACATACTCTACTTTAGTTGATGAAAGTGTTACCATCGGTTGCTTCTTTGATACCCATGAGACTGCACCTGTCCCACAATGACAAGCATATCCAAAAGTGCTCTTCCTATCATTGATGCTCCCTACAAATTAACTACCAATAAAACATGTTGGTGTAGGTATTTTATTTTTCTAGTGGGTTAATTTATTTTCCCTTAGTCCTAGGTTTTTCCTACACTTTATTAAGTTTGCTTAGGATATTAAAGCAATTTTATGACTAGGAGATAAGTGTGTGGTGTCCCCTTCCTTAAAGGGTGGAACCACTTTCCACTTTTGGTGGCATCCTCTACTTTTGGTGGTCTAGTTAATTCCTATTGGTTATATTTTCCACCTCCATTATCTCCTTAGTTCTATATAAACTCACTACCTAGCTTGTATTTTCATTCATTCTCTTGCATTGTTGCATACTTTGACATACATGCACTTTGATGCATGCAGTCATTATTCTGTATATTTTCTTTGAGCTCCTAATGCAATTTTGTCATCATGACATTTGCATGTCTCTTGGAATCTCAATTTTGTAATTGATTGATTTCATTTATAGTTTTATAGCTTATCTCTCTCATATAAGATCTTGGTTATTCAATAGATTTCATATTTCTAACATGGTATCAAAGCTTCAATGCTGCAAACTTCTTCCTAGATTTGAGGGACCAATATTGATGTGAAAGTTTTGTTGGTTGCGAGTTAGGGTCTTGAGAGTCTAACCATTGAATCCAAGGGTTTAGAGAAAGTCAAGATCATATTTCATTTCATCAAAATATGACATATCTCATCAGATCTACAAGGGTTTGAAGCTAGGGTTTTAATTGCCAGATTTGGAGGGTAGTTGATATTTCAAAGTAGATTGGGTCAAAACAAACCCTACCATTGCATCCAGAAGTCCCAAAAACCCTCAGGTTGACTACCAAATTGCCAATTTTTGAACACTTTAGTCAAAGGCCAAGGAAAAAAATTAGGTTGTATGTGGTCATACGACCCATACCATCGTCCATCGTTGTCTTATGTAGAATTCGGCATATTCGTGGGCGTAATTCAGGTCAAATCAACTCTTCAAAATATTCTATAGGTACATTATTGGTGTCATCACCTTCATCTATACCTAGGTCAAATCATTGCATTTGCACTATCTTTTCATTTATATTTGCAACTATTGGTACCTGTTACATCAATCGTCTAGTAGTTTGTACACTCATTCATCATAGGGTTTATATGCATAAAGTTTTTCTTAACAATAAACTCTGGCTTATATATTATAACTGTTGACAAAACTTTGCTTTATATTCATATTGGCATGATTAGAATATTCCTCTGAGTACCTGCTAGTTAATTCAACATTGCTTCATACCTCTACCAATGTACTGGTCAAATCCTTGTTTGCATACTTGTGAGGTCTTTTCATATGACCAGACTTGACGGTAGGGTACAATCTGGCAAGTATTCATTTCCATCAACAGAGTTTATAATTATAAAGTTTTGTTTAAAAATATTAATCAACCAACCTGTTTTAAAAACTCATTGACCATATATCTTGTCGATGGTTATTTTGTAAGACTATGAGGTTGGGTGGCTCGTGGGTGGTGCATGGGAGCCGCCATCGGGACTCCACCCCCACTCCACCTGCCCACCACCAATGGTGGCAGTGATAAACATTTTTTTTAAACCAATATACGCATCGAGCATGACATATGGAGGAACCAAGTGCCACATTCTTTTCACCCCCAATGGCTCAAATTTTGACCTTAATTAGCCTTCAAAGTGCATTTTCTAGGGTTTTTTCATTTTTGCATAACTTTTGATCCAGATGGAAAAATTTTACAAATGAAATATTGTTAGAAATATGGCAATATGTATTTTGTAGTGGTATAGGTGACTTTTCAAAAAAATCTTGTTTGGTGGCATTTATTTCTTATTGAAGTCAAATATGTGTTTATGGCTCCTGAGCTCATAAATTTTTGCCACAATCTCCAATTTTTGTGATTCTTGTGGTGTTGGAAAGGTATTGATGAGCTCTACATTACCATCAATGCACTTTGGTGCAATTTTTATTTCTACACTTTAGTTCAATTCCATATCATTTCTTAATTGATTGTTGCATCATAGATTTTGGGTTGTGCTAGTTTGTGAGCTTTCCAATGTTCCTTGGCATCGGGTCTGCTATTGCTTTATGATGATTTGAACTGAAGTCTTTGAGTGACTCTATTGTGGTTTATAGAAAACATAATTATCTTTCCTTGCTCACCAAATTAAGGATTTTAGTGTTACTCCACATGTGTACTTTCAGTGCTTCTTTGTAGTAGGTTATTTTATTATGTGGGGGTTGTATGGTCTCCCTTATCATCCTTTGTGTAGACAGAGGTTGATTAGACTTATGATGGATCTTTTAATTGAGGGGGGTCTGAATGGTCTCTTCTTCTACTCTCTTATGGGGGGTTTTTTCCTTGCATGAAGTTTTAGCCTTTTCATGCATCATTGAGAGCATTTTTTTCCATCTATCTTTTGGGGAGGAGTTTTTTCCACTAGGTTTTCTCCTTTTCTCCACTTGTGAGAGATTGCATTTATATTTGTACATGGGTACCTAACATGGCCTAGTAACTGAGACCTATTCTTGCATCTTTGCTTCATTTGCATAATAATATTCTCCATAAGTTGCACTTAAAGGGGGTGGTGGTGTGAATAAATGTCTTGTACCTATTCAATTCACTTACTAAGGATTTAGGGAATACATTCATATGTTAATTTTACTTAGGTCCTAAGATTCCTTCTAGAAGGATGAGTTGTATTTTCTAGATCTTATCTTATCCTAGGTTGTTATGAGTTAGTTGTCTCATGTGATAGGATTAAGACACTTATCATGATCTTGTCTAATCCTATTCACCACCTTGCCTATATAAGTAAGGCATCATATGTACTTTGTTATATTCAGTTTGACATTCTTGCATCCTTAATGATAACATGATATTTCTACCATTTCTCTCTTGTGGAAATAATTTTATCTTGCAAGTGATCATGATCATCTTTTGCATCCTCCTAAGTTGTACTTAAGGGGTGGTGTTGGTGTAGTTTTTTAATTTTACTAGTGGGTTAATTTATTTTCTCTTAGTTCTATTTTTTTCCTACACTTTATTAAGCTTGCTTAAAATAATAAATTGAGTTTATGACTAAGAGATAAGTGTGTGGTGTCCCCTTCCATAAAGGGTGGAACATCTTTCCACTTTTGGTGATCCATCTCTAATTTTTGGTGGTTAATTCCTATTGCTTGGATTTTCCACCTCCATCATTTCCTTACTTATATATAAAATCACTACCTAGCTTGTATTTTCATGTATTCTCTTACATTGTTGCATACTCTTACATACATGCACCTTGATTTGAGCTCCTAATGTAATTTTGTCATCTTGACATTTGTACATCTCTTGGAATATCAGGTTTGTAATTTTGTTATTTCATTTATAATTTTATAGCTTATCTCTCACATAGAAGATCTTGGTTATTAAATCTATGGGTATGTGTAGGATCATGATGGGCCAAAAAGTGGCGATATGATGGGTATGTGGCCGACGACTTTTTTTTACCCAAAATTGATGAAAGGAAAAGGGTTTTTAAAGGAGATTCTCAACTTTCCACCAGTATAAATTATGCTTTACTTTGAATTTAATAATAATAATTATTCATTTTCTATTTGAACTACGACTAAAGTCCTAATTGATAGGCTGATTGAAAAACATCTATACCTTTCAAATGGTATCACATTTTTTGAATCTGAAACATGCATCACATTCTATGCTTCACATAGTATAGGATTAAAAAACAATGAATTTCATGAGGTTTTGACCAAGTTAAGGTGGTTAGACATACGCATTTTTATATTTTTTAAAAGTTGTAATAAAAAATTCATAATTAATTATTTACTTGGAAAAAAATTATAAAAAAATATTCATCACATCCGTACATGAGTTCTCTACTTAGATCTAAAATCTTATAATTTTTTTTTATCATTTTATTGTGGTTAGGGTGGTCAGACAAACACCCACTTCTTATTTTTTCCTTGAAATTTAAGTACTACTACATTGAAATTTCAAATTTTCACCAAATAGATTTTTTTTTAGATAAACCTAGGAGTTTAGAAACTACATTCAATTTGCTATAGATTCTATTCTAACATATTTTTGAAATAATATAGATAACTTATTCAAATTTTTATGTCAGCTGCCTAACTCTGATTTTTCTAATTTTTCGCCACTTAAGGGCCTATTTTTTCCATGATGATCCTGCACATACCCCTATTTCAGATTTCTAACAAAACCAATCAAATCAAAATTTATTAGTTTTGGAATATAGAATTCCATATCTTGTTGTTCTTTCAAAATATCTTAGTATCCTTTTTCCAACTTGCCCATGAGAGTCTTGAGGTGAATCCATGAACCTCAAAATCAAACTAACACCATACATGATATTTGGCCTTGTAGCTATGAGATACATTAGACTTCCAATAAGTCTTTTAAAAAAAGTTGGATCAACATTCATCCCCTTATCCTCCTCAATTTTTGTCTCTGTTGCAATTGGAGTTAAAGTTGGATTACAATTCAACATTATAATTTTTTTCAATATGACCTTGGTATACTTTGATAAATAAAAATTCCTTTATCAGATTGAACAACTTCAATGTCTAACAAATACTTCATCAATCCCAAATCTATCATATCAATTTTTTTCATTGCTGACTTGAACATGTCTATAGACAAATTACCCATGAAAATTAAATTACCAAGATATAATCAAACAACCAAAATTTGGCTTTTCTTATCAATTTTTATATATAATGTGGGCTCGTGCTACTACTTTTATTGAATCCATTACTTAAAAAATATGAATTAATTCAACTATACCAAGCCCTAGGTGCCTCTTTCAACCCATAGAGTTCCTTTTTCAATTTACACACTTTACTTTCATTCCCATATACCTCATAACTAGGTGGTTGTTGTACATAAACCTCTTCTTCAAGAAAATCATTCAAAAAGGTTGATTTTACATCCATTTGATAAATTTTCAAATTATTATGTGCAACTATTGCCAAAATAGTCCTAACTATATCAATTCTAGAAATTAGAGCAAAATTTTCATTATAATCAACTCCATGCTATTGTGAAAATCCTTTTGCAACTAACCTTGCTTTATATTTTACATTTTTACCTTCAACATTGAACTTAGTCTTATAGACCCATTTGACTCCAATATAATCTTCACCTTCAGGTAGATCCACTAATTCCCATGTTTGGTTCCTTTTAATAGAATCCATTTCTTCATCCATTTCCTTGATCCAATTATCTTGTTTCACTACTTCTATTGGCCTCCTACAATGATTTAATAACTAAGCCCTTACAACCATGATTTAGAGATTGGACATCTAACTTGAATAGCTATTTCAATCATCATGAAGGTGCATTTAACTTGTCAACCCAAGGACATGAATTTGAAATGGGTCATCATAGTATGTACACTAGGAACCCAAAGTAGCCATTTTCATTCTACAGCTAAAGAACTCACAATATTGCAAGTAAATTGCTTAGAAGGGAATACCATAAATGCCAATCATCAATCAAAAACTATATTAAACTAAAATGCGTAGCAGGAATGAAAATTTGAGCAACAAAGAGGGCACTACTCTGTTTGCCTTGGCTAGAGGAACAGTCACAGAATGGAATTCTAGTGGCTGCAGGAACAGTCGGTGCCAAACTTCTAACTAATTACTAAACAACAAGTAATACTAAACTAATACTAAACTAAGAGGATGAATTACTCACCAAGTGGACCCCCTTGGATAAGTATCCTCTAAAACTAATGAGAACTTAGATGCTTGAACTCATAACTTTATTTCATTCACTATAAATCATGAGTACAAAAGAGAGTAATGTATCTGTATTACTGAAAACTTGAGAGTGCAAGTACAATATCCAATCATGCAACTCCTAAAGAAGGAACATCAGGTCTTTATTTATACTATCGACTAGACAAGGCAGTCAACTCAACGGTTGGGAGGATGCCATTTAGGGAAAACAAAGAAACTGGAGCGGCAACAGTTATGCGTGCATGGAATCTGGTCAAACATGTAGGTCCAAACACAAATTTAGCACAACAGTAACACCTATGTTTGCTCAATCATTAAAGTCTAGTACAAGGTGGTTACATTCAATTGCATGAGGAATCTTCTACTATTAAACTCCTTTGACCTTGAGCAATTCCTTTGCTAGATGTTATGGTGCATGCCCAACTGGGGGTGTCTTCCTTAACTTAGCATCCTAAAATTAAATTTGCATGGTAATGTCAGTACACACAATAACTTCATATCTATAACCACCTTAAGGAACATTCATTAACCACATGCAAAATCAATATAGATAATCCACATAATATGCCAATGTCATTAAAACTTGTAGAAATAGGATTAAGCCCAATGTCTATGGTTTGAGAGAAACATTATGAAAATATCAACATTTAACATCAAATTCCATGAAAATTTCTAGCAAATAAAGTATAGATTCTACCCAAAATTAGACCAAAAACTAGGGTCATCACTCCCCCCAACCTAATGTTTTGTTGGTCCTCCAGCAGGGGAAGGGTTGTTCTTCTGCTTGGTCAAAGCTCTAAAATTTGCAATTGATAGTTGTCCAACATCAGTGGTTGTTGTGTGTGAATCAGGATCCCAATAGAATCCTCCTAATCTCTCCAATTTGCTCCGTCTCTATTTTTGTGCAACATTGTCATATTGGTAGAACCTGAAGTTTGGCATGGGCCACATGAGAATGGGTGGCTGGAAAGTCAAGGGAAGACAAAATCACTCCTTCGTTCTCCCAATCTGAATATACCCATCAATCCTTTTTAGTATTGCAACATAATTGTGGATGGAATGAGGTTCAACTTGCTTCAGCTCATGAGTTAGGCTATTCCATTATTGTGATAGGTATTTTCTCATAGTTTCCTCCTTTGTTGCTACCTTTACCTCATACTCCTTGTAAACTACCTCAATCCAAGGCATAATCCTATTGCCATAACTAGGTATGAGAAGCATTATGTGTCATTCTTTGTAAATATCCTTTGGGTTGCTTGATTCAACCCTAATGGGTAGAGGGATGTTAGACTCTAATTTCTTATAAGCCCCATGTTGTTCCCAACTAATCTCATTTTGTACCCAAGACATAAATTCACTTAATTGGACATCCCCAACATACAACAACAAATTCCAATCATGGTCTTGAGTTACAACATAATTATGAAAATAAAACTCACACAACAAATTCTTTATTTCAAGGGAGGAAATTCAATAAGCATTGAAATATTCATTAGGAGTGTCAATAGAAGGATTCAAACTTGAGACAATCCTTGATAGCTTAAAAGAGAGATATTTCTCTTTCAGGTGTAGAGCATAGACTCTTGGAAGGGTCCTACATTCCAAGATCTATGGTACCAAGGTTGCCATATCATCCACCCTCTTCTTCAAGGTGGCAATTTCTGCATCCTTATCTTCAATATCCTCATCCCTCTTTTGTATCTCCTTTTTCAATTTCTATTTTTAATTTTTCCATTCTTCCTCCCTCCTTTGTATTTCTTTCCATAAATTAAAAAATTCCATATGTGCTGTAAATTAGGAGGATTATGAATTCCTACCAATATTTGTGTCAATGGTTGCTCCTCATATAGTACTATCTACATGGAATCGGGCTATCCAATTGTCTCTGGCTACATGGGTATTGTTTCTTCTTCCACTTCTTACTGAAGGATCTCCTGTTCTTGTTCTGGCTATTGCTGCAGGACCTCTTGCTATAGGACTTCTTGCTCATGTTGTAGGAAATCCTGATTTTCCTCAAACTCTTCTACAATGTTAGCAAGATCAACCAGTGATATGTTTGTTGTTCTTTCAAACATGTCTTCTTCTTCGACATTCTCCTCCTCCATTCAAGATTTAGGGTCCTCATGTGATGTATTTCTAGGCTTAGGGCTTTCCTATGGAGGCATACCAATCGTTGGCCCAACTGGTCTTGATTTCTTGAGAGGTCTCACATTTTTCTTTGGTTGTAGGATGAACAATGTAAACCTTCCTCTTCTTAGAACTTGGAACCTTTCTTTCTATTGGCTACTTTTTTTCCTTTTCTTTTCTCTTTTCTACTTCTCTCTTATGTGCCCTAGTTTTCATTAGGGTGCCAAGTGGAATGTCATCATCATAATCTGAGGAGGAGCTTTATTTTTTCGAGTGTTCTATTCTAGAAGAACTAATTTGTATGGTTTCTTGTACTTTAGGAGGGTTTACACTAGGGCGTAGGCCAAAGGTTGAAGCACCAAGAGCGGCTTCAGCCGTGTTCAATCTCCTGCTAGACTTATGAGGTTGAGGAAAAACCCTAGGTTGCAAGTGCTCAGGTCTAATTTGATCAACATTTATAAATTCTACCCAGGTCATTCTAGAAACATCATGCAGAGACTTTTGAACTTACAATTTAATCATACAATGGTGGGAAACATAATTGTCCCTACCTTTCTAGGTCTCAGTTGCCATGATTGAGAGAAGATTGTATAACATGTTAGGCACATTCATTCTCCTTCAGTGCCTCATGTGACTCAAGACTTTGAAATGTACTAAATGCAAGTTCAACAAATGACCTTCATAGGTGAGATACCTTATAATGTAGACGGTTGCCTACTTCAATGGTTTAGGCAAAGAGTTTCTTTTTGTACCCTGTTTATCCATGTTGATTGGAGGGTCACCATGTACTATAAATTCAGCCCTAGCTGACCTAGTGTCTCTGGGGGTAGGGTAATGTTCACCATCAGTAGGTAACCCTATAACCACTACAATTCTTTCCTTAATTTACATAACCTCCAACCCTTTTATTGTGGCTTTTCCTTCAAAAAGTGGCTGGGCGAATTCTAGTGCAATGCTTTCATCAAAGCCATCCAGCTTCAAGAAGTAATCTAACCATCCACAGTTTCTAAATTTGGTTAGGCATTGTGCATTCTATAATAAAACATCATGAACCGAGGGCTCATTTTGAATTATCCCTCCTCCCAATGTCTGCAATCAACTATCACTTTGCAAAATTTCTTTCCTATATTTCTTGTCTAAAAGCCAAACACCTTCCTGCAATGCCTACTAAATTTCTAGTGCCAATATCAATTGAATTTTTCCTTTCTTTTGTTTTACCTTTTTTCTTGCAACTCAAGATTACGGCAAGGTCAATAATGGAAAGAAAAGGAGTGATAAAGGAGAATTATGATGAGAAGAAATGGTGGCTGTAGTTAGTGTCACTTCACACATTTGAGCCATCCTTTCACTCAGATTTCAAATCAACTCATTTTAAATTTTCTGACATGGCCTAGCATAAATTGACACATGGGCAATATATTTGCATCTTTTCCTTTCCCCCTCCCAACCTAAATTTGGACATGTGTTCGCACATGGGAGATGGGAGTGGTGATTTGACAAGGAATAATGACATGTTATGTGAATGTCTATACTAATGTACAATGATTAAATGAATGCAATTAAAAGATGATTAAAAGATAGCAATTAATGCACACATACCTGAATGTGTGGAGGATTTTTTGCAAAGATCGTGGAGAAAGTACCATTTGCCTTTTTAGGGAATAAATTGAGAATTAATGAGAATGAAGTGGGATGAGGTGAGGTCGAATGAAGTGATGGAAGAGAGAGAAAGGTGGTGATGGATGGGTGAATGGGTGTATGGGTGAAGAAATGGACTTCCACAAGAGTGGAAGTCTTTATTATGATAAGTACATACCTTAATTAGCCAAAAGGAGGGACACTAGGTCCACTTCCTTCAGCTGCAGGAAGCTCGAGTGCTTAATGTTGGGTGAATTGCTGCATAAACTCTTCTTTGGAAGTTGGCTTGTGATATAATCTGAGGTGATGACCATTGACAAGTAACTTGAATCTAAGAGGGTCAATGATAGTAAGTTGAACAACTCCATTAGGAAAGACCTCAACAACTTGATATGGTCCTAACCACCTTGTCTGCAATTTTCCTGCATTGTCCTAATATCTTGAGTCATAGAGTAGGGCCCAATATCTTGGTTGGAATTTCTTATTCTTTATAAATTTTTCATACCATTTGATTCTCTAATTCTGTACTACCTCTGTATGATGTAGGGCTGCTCTCCTTATCTCGTCTAAAGCATTTAGTTGCATTATTCTTTCTCTTTGTGCCTCAAAAATATCCATCTCCAAATCTACTACAGTCCAAAGAGTCTTATATTCAAATAAAAAGGGCATCATGGCTGTCTTTCCATACAACTCAAATGGAATGAAGCCTATAGTTGTTTTGTAGGTTTTCCTATAGGCCCAAACAACTTCTGGTAATCTGTTTGCCCAATATTTTCTATGAATAGCTACCATTTTGGTTAGAATGGCTTCAATTTCTTTGTTGGTCACCTCAACTTGGCCATTAGCCTGGGGGTGATGAGGAGTAGACTTCCCATGCCTTATGTTGTACTCATTAACTAGTGCTACAACAAGGGTTGATGTGAATTTAGCCCCTTGATCAGTCACTATTTCTCTTGGAACTCCATATCTTATGAAAATATGCTCATAAAGAAATTTTGCAACCTTCTTATCTCTTGCATACTTCATGGCCTTAACTTCTACCCACTTTGTCACATAATCAGTGCATACCAAGATATAAGACTTACCATTTGATGGAGGGTCAATGGGTCCCAAAAAATACAATCCCCACTTGTCAAAGGGAGTGATTACTACCTGAGTGCAAAGTGACATCTCATCAGATCTAGTTGGTTTGTCCATTCTTTGACATCTATCACATTTTCTAGTATACCTTCTTGCATTTTTGTGGATTGTTGACTAGTAATATCTTGTGTTCAAAATCTTCATTTTTGTCCTCTTGGATGCAAATTTTCCTCCACATGGTTCATTGTGGAATGCATGCAAAATGTCATATGTCTCATCTTCTCTGACACATCTCCTCATGACATGGTTTGGTCCAGTATAAAACAAACATCCAACAATCTAGGAGAAAGGAAAATATTTTTCTCTTTTGGAGAGAAGTGAGAAGGAACTCTACTTGTGACCAAATAATTGGTTATGTCAGCATACTAGGGTGTTTTTATACTAACGAAGAATAGATGCTCGTCAGGAAAAGAGTCATCTATGGGTTGATTGGCTTCTGATGTAGTCAGCCTTGAAAGAAAATCTGCAATAACATTGGCCTTCCCTGGCTTATCCACAATGGTTATATCAAACTCCCGCATCAATAATAACCATCTTTCCAACCTACCTATGATCAAAGGTTTATTCATGAGATATCTAATGGTCGCATGATCAGTGTGCACAAAGATTTGGTAACTCGTTATGTAATGTCTGAATTTGTTCAGTGCATAGATTACTACCAACATTTCTTTCTATGACACTGTATAATTGAGTTTAGCTCCTTGTAATTGTTGCTGACAAAGTAAATGGAATTTTCAATAGCTCCTTCTTTCTATCCTAAGACTATTCCTATGGCATAATTTGATGCATCAGTGTGGATATGGAAAGGAAGTTCCCAATTAGGCCCTATAAGTACAAGAGCATGAGTCAAATTTTCCTTCAAGTCAAAAAATGCCTTGTCACAAGCTTTAGTCCACTGGAATTCAACATCTTTAGTGAGAAGAGTATACAATGGTGCTGCTACCTTGCTAAAATCCTTGATGAAACACCTATAATATCCTGCATGACCCAAGAAACTCCTAACATCCTTCTTTTTTGTAGGTGTGGGAAGATTTTTGATTCCCTCAATATTTGTAGGATCTACTTGAATTCCCTTGTGGGAGATGTAGTGGCCAAGAACTACACCTTCCTGCATCATCATGAAGCACTTTTCTCTATTTAAGGACATGTTTTGGTCTTCACATCTATGTAGGACTCTCCTAATATTTTCCAAGGCTTGATTAAAATCAACACCATAAGTGGTAAAGTCATCTATATAAAATTTCATGCAATCATGAGAAATGTCTGAGAATATGCTAATGACTGCCTTCTAAAAGGTTGCAGGTGCATTGCATAAGCCAAATGGGAGTACCGAATAGGAATAGGTCCCCCATGGACAAGTAAATATGGTATTCTCCTAGTCCTCTAGTGCAATTTGGATCTAGTTGTAGCCGTTGAATCCATATAGAAAATAAAATTAGTGCTTTCTTACAACTGTGTCCAAAACTTGATCAATGAAGGGTAAGGGAAAGTGGTCCTTCTTAGTGGTAGCATTAAGTTCCCTGCAATCAACAAAAACTCACCATTTCCCTCATTTTTTAGGTACAATCACTAATGGAGACACCCACTAACTATCTGAAATGGGGTAGATAAATCCTACATCTAGTAATTTTTGTAGTTCCCCTTTTACAATTTCTCTTAGTGTAGGGTTAATTCTTCTTTGTGGTTGTCTTACTGGGGTGCAATCATCTCTAATGTAAATTCTATGTGTACAAATTTTAGGGTCCAATCCCTTCATATCATGATAATCCCATGCAAATGCATGTTGATGGGTCCTTAATAAGTTTTCCAATAATAATTGTTGTTCCTCACTTAATTTACTATTAACATTCAAATATTTTCCTTTTGACACTTGTCATTGTGTAGTTAACTCTATCATGGATGCTTCATTAATACATGGTACCTTTAGTTCATATGGAAGTAATGTATAGGACATACTTGTTGTTGCAAAAAGTTTATCTATAGGAATAGTGGCTATAGGAAGAACGTCTGTAGGAACAGTGGCTGCAAGAAGAGCAGGCAGAAGTGTCTTGACTGGAGTAGCAGAATGAGAAGATGATGCTTCATCCACTTCACAATGGTTCAGAATGATGTTAGCCAATACCTCATCCTCATCTTGGAGCTGTAAGAAAAAGCTTCTACTTAACATCATAAGTTGTGCCATAGAATTAAATTCCTCAGCCTCTTCACCATGTGGCCATACAGGATTATCTTCATCATAAGATGGTTGAGTAGGACGATAGAGAACAAAAATTTTAGTGCTCTTCCCATATGAAATGGTCATGTCACCTGACCAACATCCAATGTATGCATCTGCAGTTGCTAACCAGGGTCTTCCAAGAATAATGGGATACCTTCCTAGTATAGCTTTAGGAGAAAGAATCATAAAGTTTATTGGGTACTCCCAGTAGTCTAAAACTACCACAAGATTCATTACTACACCATCAGGCTTAATAGTAGAGCTATTAGAAAACTGTAAGACAATAGGAGTAGATCTCATGCTTGCAACATTTAGTTGTTGCAGGATGCCATTGGTCATTACAATTATTGCTGCCCCTAAATCAATTAGAGCATTCTTAATTTGGATCCCATTTATAACAATTGCTACCACAGTACTATCTGGGTCATTATACTTGGGGATGGTTACTTTTCCCAGCATGATGTCAACTAGCGATCCCACCACATGAACTATATTGGGGTCTTTCTTTTTCCTACCTGGCTTCTTGAGGCATGCTTCCTTGATTTCCTTACCATAAATTGGGACATCCTTTATGGCCTAAAATAGAGGTATCTGGACACATATGTGCTTTAGTTGATCCAAGATGTCAAAATTTGTATCATATTTTTCTTCCTTCTTCTTGGAAACTTCCAATCTCTTAGGAAATGGTGTTTATTGTTTAGTTTGCTTGACTTGGACTAGTTCAAGATTTTTAGTTACACTTGGCTGAATGAGATCATTTAGAGGTTCCTCCTCCTCTTCCATAGGAAGCTCAGTGATAATTGGATTGGAAGGGGCTGGTAGAGTAGTTCCTGAATGCAAGTGGATGTCACTTACACTCACAACATGTGCATGCAATTGATTTGAATCACCAGAGTATGTAGGCTGCTACTGTGGTTTATTATTTGGATTGGGTATGGGATGAGCTAGTAGTTGAGTAGGTTTAGGTGCATTTGATCTTGGATTAGTAGGGGGAGGTATTATAGCAAGCTACTATGGTTGAGAAGGTGGTTGCATGTAATTGGTTTTCTATCTAGGCCATTGATGTCCTCCCCTCCATTGATTTGTTTGCTGCCAATTTCTAGGAGGTGGTTGTGAATGCCCTTGAAATTGTTGCCAATTCCCCTGAGGTTGCTACCACTAGGGTGGAGAGTTTTGATGATTAGGCCAAGCATTTGGAGGGTTACTCTAAGGCTGTGGTGGATATCCTCCATAGCTGGATAGATATGGAGGCTGCCATTGGCCACTAGATGAATATGAATTCAAATATGGCCCAACATAAGATAGTGGATCTAGTGGCATACCTTGTCTTGGAGCCTAAGGATTCCTTTGTGCAACATAGTAGAATTGGTATTCTTCAATCTAGATTGGTTTGAACTCAGGTGGAATCTGCTTTCTTTCAAGATTAGCTACCATCTTGCATCTACAATCCCTCTTCTTTTGTCTATTGTGGGGGAAATCTATCAACATTTCCTTTGCCTCCTCTTGCTTCTTCTTGGCCTGAAGTGTATCTAGTTGAGTAGCTAGATTATTTATAATGTCTTGCTTGAAGTTTTCCATCAAATGAGTAATCTTCATTCTTGAAACTCCATCGGTAGTTGACTTACCCATGGAAGATTGGTAAGCTCTCCCTTTCTTTGAAGCTACCCTAGAGTAGTTTTGGCATATTTTCTTGATATCTTCCCAAGGAACTTGGGGGATATCTCCTCCTCCCATGAGGTCCAAGGCATCAGTGCAACTATCATTGATTTCTCTTAGGAAAATAAACTTTTGTGAGTCTTCATTAAATGTATGGTGTGGATATTTTTGTAGTAAGAACATAAACCTTGCAATATAATCCTCCAGGATCTCATCTTCCTTTTGTTGCATCCTAAAAATGTCACCTCCTCTCATGTCATTTCCCTACAATATTCCTTGTATTTCTCAAGGATTTTTGTCTTCATGCCTTCCCAAGTTTCCGCAATATCTCTGCCTAGGCTCATGAACTATCTTAATGCAACCTCTTTTAGAGTGGTAGGAAATAGATTAAGCCTATGGGCATCAGTAGTATAATCAAAACTCTTGCAAAGTATGTCAAAATCAAACAAGAAGGTATCAGGATCTTCTGTGACAAGTCCATAAAACTTGGGGAGTGTTGAAACAGGGATGTTCTTGATGTCAATTTCATTCTAATGGGCAATGGGGAAAGGAAAAGTTGGTTGGTTAGGTTTGTTCCTATTTGCATCACCCATGCTTGCTTAATGCAGTTCCAAAGAAAAGGGGTTCTCAAGCTGATTTTGGTATTCAGAAGAGACTTTAGAGCTAGTCAGATTAGGAAATGCATCAGCAAAGGGTTGTGGATCTTCTTCTTTTTCTTCTTCTATGTGTTTTGATATTTAATTAGTCGGAATGGATTAGGATTTAGAAGGAATCTCCATAAGAATCCCTCTTCCTTCCCTCTATGCATGTGGTATCACTCACTATCAACCACCACACAAAGAATTGCAAAGAATAAGGGGTCATTACTAAATGAGGATATACTCAAGAACAACTTCCAAAACACTACAACAAGAAAAACTACCAATGACTCCAAAATATTCCCTAGTTTGACACCACCCCCAACAATTACGCTAAAAATGTTGGCCTCCTACAATGATTTAATAACTAAGCCCTTACAACCATGATTCAGATATTGGACATCTAACCTGCATAGCTTTTTCAATCATCATGAAGGTGTATTTAACTTGTCAACCTAGGGACATGAACTTGAAATGCGTCAACACAGTATGTACACTAGGAACCCAAAGTAGCCATTTTCATTCTATAGCTAAAGAACTCACAATACTAAAAGTAAATTGCTTAGAAGGGAATACCATAAATGCCAATCATCAATCAAAAACTATATCAAACTAAAATGTGTAGTAGGAATGAAAATATGAGCAACAAACTGGGCACTACTTTGTCTACTTTGGCTGCAAGAACGGTCACATAATGGAATTCTAATGGCTACAAGAACAATCAGTGCTAGAATTCTAACTAATTACTAAAAAAAATATAATACTAAACTAATACTAAACTAAGAGGATGAATTACTCACCAAGTGGGCCCCCTTGGATAAGTATCCTCTAAAACTAATGAGAACTCAGATGCTCGAAATCGAAACTTTATTTTATTCACTATAAATCATGAGTACAAAAGAGAGTAATGCATCTGTATTATTGAAAATTTGAGAATGCAAGAACAATATCCAATTGTGCAAATCCTAAAGAAGGAGCATCAGGTCTTTATTTATACTATCGACTAGACAAGGAAATCAACTCCACGACTGGGAGGATGACATTTAGGGAAAACAAAGAAAGTGGAGCAGTGGCAGTTATGCATGCATGGAATCTAGTCAGACATGTAGGTCCAAATGTAGATTTAGCATAGCAGTAATGCCCACGTTTTCTCAATCATTAAATTCCACTACAAGGTGATTACATTTAGTTGCATGAGGAATCTTTTTTCATCAACCTCCTTTGACCTTGAGCGATTCCTTTACTGGACGTTATGGTGCATGCCCAGCTAGTGGTGTCTTCCTCAACTTAGCATCCTCAAATTAAATTTGCATGGTAATGTTAGTACACACAATAACTACATATCTATAACCACCTTAAGGAACATTCATTAACCAGATGCAAAATCAATATAGATAATACACATAATATGCCAATGTCATTAAAACTTGCAGAAATAAGATTAAGCCCAATGTCTATGGTTTGAGGGAAACATTATGAAAATATCAAAATTTAACATCAAAGTCCATGACAATTGCCAACAAATAAAATATAGATTCTATCAAAAATTGGACCAAAAACTAGGCTCATAAACTTCTTCAAAACACACATGGTCATAAGAGAATAAAGTAAAATTTGAGCATAATCTAATTTTTCTTCTTCTTGATCATATATCTCTTTCAAAATTCTCATTTTCTTACCTTTTAATGAGGCAAGTGTACGATTTGACTTATTTCTTACATTTGAATTAGGAGTAGGATGCTCTACATGACCTGATGGTTGACCTTGCACAAGATTTCTTGGTGGAGTGCTTGGTTCTACTTGATTTAATTGACCATCTTGTTCTTCTTCACTATGAGGTATTGGCGCTCCTTTTGTAACTATACTATCAACGTTTCCATCCCATGATTCTTCCTCCTTAAATTTGGAATCCCTACTAGTAATAATTTTATTTGAAATGGGTTTATACAATCTGCAAGCTTTTTATTGCTCACTATAACCAATAAATATACATTGCTCACTTTTATCATCCAATTTTCTTTTTAATTTAGATGGCACTAAAGAATATGCAACAAATTCAACTAGTTCATGTGAGAGTTTTATATTGGAAAAACAACATAGATAAAGTTTTCTTGTAGGGATTTAAAACATAGAAAGGGTCCACCATCAGAGTTAGTTCACATTGATATATGTGGACCAATGTAAACTTTGTCTTTAGGTGAAATTATATAGTTTCTAACATTCATTGATGATTTTATAAGGAAAACCTCGATATACTTTCTCAAGTAGAAGTCTGAAGCCTTGAAAAAATTCAAGGATTTCAAAGCTATGGTGGAAAAAGAAAAGTGGACTATTCATTAAGTTACTTAGATTTGATAGGGGTGGTGAATTTAGTTCTAATGAATTTCTAGATTTTTGTAGGCATCATGGGATTAAGAAATACTTCACAACAAGGTATAGACCACAACAAAATGGAGTAGTAGAGAGGAATAATAGAACCCTAATGGAAATGGTGAGGAGTATGTTGAAGTCCAGAAACTTGTCCAATGATTTTTGGGCAGAAGTAGTAGCATGTGCAGTATGCATTTTGAACATAAGTCATACAAAGAGTGTTAAGGACAAAATTACACAAGAAGCATGGAATGGTAAGAAAAATTATGTATCTCATCTTGGCACTTTATGTGAATAAAGAAGAAAATCTATTTTGGAATATAATAATAAGGATGAAAATTGCAATCCCTATCACAAGAGTAGTTGCTTCAAGACAACTTCAAAAAATTTGATTGCTTTGTCATTTCTAGCTCCAAGCTCATTTGACACCCTCACACTACATTATATTTTCATAAGATTGGAAAAGAAATAGTTAGTTGAGATACTAATTTAAATTTTTAGAAATGGTAGAAAATGAGGTTCCTACTAAGATTGTTTGGATATGCTAGAAAATGAGGTTCCTACTAAGATTGTTTGGATATGGTAGAAAATGAGGTTGCCAACTCAGGAAGAAAGTTGTGAAAAATAAAAATTATATTGTTGATTTTGATAGCAATGTTTCAAATTTTAATATTCTTCGGGATCAATTGATCATGTCAATATAGTGGGGTAATAGACCATTCACCATCATCCTAAGCCATTGAAACTATTGGTTGAGTTTATACCAAATAGAAAATGAGGCATTTGTTACTTTGAGGTTTTGGAGCTTGAATGTGAGTAATAATATCAATCTTTGATACCATATCTCAATACTATTTGAGAAAGATAAGGAATTAGTTAAAATTAAGTAAAAAATTAGGAAGTAGGAGGCCTAAAACCATCTTACCATTATAATCAACAATTTAGAAATTTACAGTATAAAGAGTCCAATTACCATAACATGAGTTCTAAACCCACTATCAATTTTAGGTAGGGGAAAAAGTGAGAGAATGCATCCAAAGAAAATCCTACACATGTAAGGGGATAGCCACCAAAGATAATATAGAGGAATAGGGCAACTGAAGGGTGGCACCATGCTAAATTCATTGATGCAACTGCACCTCCAAGGCCTCAACCCAGCTTCACTGTAAATACCCAACACATCAAAAAATGGAGTATTAGAGTCACACTTGTTGTGTAGGAAATGGCCATGTTTTTTAATTGGTCTTGAAGATACCAAGTAGTTATCCACCAAAGAACCAGTGAAGAATGCATGGGGATGCACTTGATGACCACTTTGCCTATTAATTCAGCTATATCCTCTACTTAACAACTTGAGGATAGGAGAGGAAAATATATACAAGTAGAAATATATTTATGCAATGCTGGCAACAATAATCCATGAGCATTGCACGTATACTCCTAGCATGCTATATCATTGAGTTTCGAAAGCTTGTCCACAAAGAGTTTGGAGGGAACTTCTTAGTCCCAACTACACAACCAAATGGTCAGATAAAAGGTGTATTGAATATTGAAAGTTGAAATAAAATGGTATGACTATAAAATAGTACAATACTAGTGCTGGAGAGGACATACCAAAAGACCATAATTGAATCCCCAAATGACATTGATGACCATGGAAATGGCAATAAGCTCTAAATCACAAATTTGGCCTACAAATGCTTGAGTGATGATAGGAACCCATTACATTGCAAGTCGATTCATATAGAGGGACATACAATTCCCCATATATTATATGATCTTACAACCAGAATCTCAAAATGAAGGGGGAATATTCATTGGTGTTCTCAAAAAGTGGGATCTAAAGCAAGGACACTTTCATTCTCCAATTTAAAAGTTAGTAGAAGTCGAAGAATGGAATATGGAATAATTGTTTTCTAAATCACATAAGAATGTTAACATATGTGTTGTGAAAGAATGAAATTTGATTGGTTTTGGATGTTAAATGGAATAAGGAATGGTAAGGAATTGTTAGAATAAATTAATTAATTATACTTTAGCATGGACCAACCGCCTGCAGCTATCTCACACCTTCCACACCACTTCTCTTGCATGTCCATTATAAATATTATTGAATACATGATATTTTAATCTTAGCACTCAAAATTTACTTTTTTTTGTTTCTCTTTCTTTTAATGGAGATCTACAACTATTGGGTATTCTAATTTAGATTAGGCAGGTTGCATATATGATCAAAAAATCTACACATTATATTTTCTCTTTTGATTTTGGTCCCATTTCATGGTGTAGTAATATGCAATCTATTATTGTTTTATCAACTAGAGAGGTTGAATATACTACAATGAATGAGGCAACTAAAGAAATAACTTGGTTGCGAGCTATTCTTTCTGTACTCAAAAAACATCAAAGAGGGCCTTCTTTACTTCAATGTGACAATCAAAGTGCCATTATGTTGTCCAAGAATCTAATATTTCATGATTTCATAAAACATATAGAAGTCTATCACCATTATATCAAGCATCTCATCCAACAAGTGATTCATCTTCCTTATTGCAAAATAGAGGATCAAATAGCTAATCTTTTTACCAAAGCTATATATGAAAATACGTTTGTATATCTTAAAAAGTCTCTTAGGCTTGTGAGAAGTCACATGAATATTTGATGGTTGTCATTCAATGGGGATTATTATGAATGTATACCATCATATTAGTGAATAAATGATTTTAAATGGGTAACTAACAAGACTTTGTGTTGGGATCCATATTTTCTAGATTATTCAAATAAAATGAAAGTAGATTTGGAGCACTATGAATCTTGTTTTAGTTGCATCTTCAAATTTTGAATGTAAACTATTTTCAATTTCTCAACTAAAATTAGTAAATAGTCAAAATTCTTCCAATCACTATAGAGCTCCTCCGCTTTGCCTCCTCTGCAGAATGAACCATGTCCTATCAAGAAAAAAATCCTTGCCACCTTGCTTTATGACCTAGGGAGAGTAATATGTAGACATAAATTGATTGAAATAAGGAGATTTGCTGCAACAAATATATACATGCAGGTATACATGGGGTATTCTTCACACTTTAAAACATGAAAAGAACAAAATTGTTGTGCCACAAATACCTAAACAAAATATTTTTCCCTTGACTGTGCAAGGTTAAAGATACTCCACGACTGGATCAATGCCCTAATTTCCACAAGTCTGCAACAAAGGTTGAGCGATACGTTCCATGATATGAAGACATGTTCTAGAGAGGTCAAAAGTAATTTTCACACTTCAAAAGACTCACATAGGCTTTCTTTAGCTTCATGTGTAAGGGTTTAGAGTATAATTTTCCACTATTCATTCACGATTTGCACACGTGCAAGAGTTTGGTTCCAAATAGAGAATACTTATGTCAAGCTCACATGACCTCCATAAGAATGAATTGAAAGCCATGTGAAATAGATTGGCATTCAAGGAGGATTAGTTGACCTCCAAAAGGGTTAATGCCTCTGAAATAGAGAGATCATGTCCTTCCCAAGCGATCATCAACATTCAAAAACTTGACACCCTACCAACTGAAGATATGCATGGCCAATTCTCACGATCATGCGATTTTTTTTTTGTTTTTTAATAAAACAATAGTTTGTATACCGTGTAGTTTTTTTTTTAGCTTTGGCCTTTAGTTTTCTTACAACATTTTTTTTGTTTTTTTAAGCAGCATGTTTGTACTGTCTTGCTTTTAGTTTTAGCTTTAGTTTTTTTAGATTTAATAGTTTTATAGTTTTTTTTTTATCTGATCTTTATTTGATCGTATTTAGTATTTCAATTGTCTTTAAATATAGTTGATTGTAATTTAATTTTATATATGAAGAAATAATATATTGTCTTTATTTTATATTATGTAAAAAAAGTTATTTTTTCTTTAGTATAATATTAGTGTTGTTATAATTCTTAATCTTTGAATTGCTATCATATCAGGTTGCAGAAGTAATTTTTTTGTGTAGGAAGCAAGATAATAGTTCTCTCCAAGAAATATCATGACAAATGGTGGAAATTTTCCATTCTATCTTTTGTTGTTTATAGAGACAACTATGAATATTGGAGTATAAAGATAAAGACCCTACCACTATAGTGCCTCTCATGTTACTGATACTTTTGATACTGCTTTGTGTGTGTTTTTATTCTATGTGGTTTCTGATTATGTTTGATGCTTATTGGATACTTTGTTAGACATCTTTTCGGCCATGTGTTTGGCATGGCAAATAGTTATGTTTATTTGCTTTTGATAGTTGGACTTATGTGTGGGATACTTATGTTATGATGATGTTACTGAGTGTGTTATATTGATGATGTGATACTTAAATTTTGATTATTGTATTTGATTCAGGTGAAGGAGACGAGGTGGCATCTCTCATCCGTGAGCGCCCTATCTCACCACAACTCTCTTTCACAATATGTTTGATTATGAGTTATATACATATGTATGTATATGTTGTTTGATGTTTGGTGTTATGCAGAAATGCAGGTACTGGGTGTTGACTCCACCCGCATTGTTGGTTCTAAGCGCGCCCTATATACCCAATGGTTTGAAATGGTTAGGGAGTGAATAAGAAAGTACCCCCATCTGTGTTAGTGGTTGGTCTAGTGATCATTCATGTCTTATATGTACTTCATTCGTATGGGTATGATTTTAATTTAAGTGATTTAATTTCATGAGTTTTATAATGTTGCAAAAGTTGTGTTTATGGCTTTGACTAATGTATTATTATTTTAATTTAAATACTATCCTATGGTGCGAAGTATTGAGTAACTAAATGTTCAATGTTGAAAATGGTATCAATTCTTTTGGAAAATATTTGTGTGCATTAGCATTTATTATTATTGTGAAATGTGAATTATCATTTAATTTAAATCAATAGAAGTTAATAATTTATTTTATTGGTTATTTAAAAGTAATTCATAGAAATTATTAGTGTGATTGATATTATTATTAAAGAGTAATTTAATATTAAATTTGAATTTTAAAGGTGGCTAAGTTAAATGTGTTTTATTTATTTTAATGTTATTTGATTGTTTTTCGAAAGTCAACTTTTATTTAAAAGGAATTAAATATTAAATGGTTGCATAAAATAGTGTAATTAGTTAATTGAGGAAAATGCCTTTTTCAAAATAAGAAACAGGAAGGAAATTGTGGCAAGTGGCATTTGCATGGAAAAATATGTCAATAACTTCATGGAAAGTTTTGATTTTTGCTTTTTTTAAAATTTGTATCCAAATAGTGCTTTTTCAAAAAAGCAAGGACAAAAAAAAAATGAATTTTCTGTCTGCAACTAAAAAATGGTGAAATTTTTTCTGAGAATTAAATCCTTTGTGTTTTTCTTCGAATTTATGTTTAGAGGAATTTAGATTTTAGTTTTATGTTGGGCATTGTTCTCGAAATTATTTTGCGGGCGTTTTAGATCTCCGGATTGTTGAAGGTTGAAGCCAGTTGGATACGCTCAACGTGACACTTCATCATCAAATCAAATTAAGCGAAGGACTCCAGGTATTTTTAAAATCCGCAAAAAGATCTCTATAAATTTTTAGTTTAAAAAAGAAAATTAAGATTTCTTTATGATTACTATGAATTTTGGAATTTTTGTTTGTGAAATCCAATTCTCTTAAATGTATATCAGCCTGTAGGTTTCTCCTTCCATTCGTTTCCTGCCCTATGTATTTTATATTGGATTCTAGTTGAGAATAATCAAAATTTCTTTTCTTTCTATCCATTGTAAACTTCTCAGCCAAGATCCTTTGTAAATTGTCTTTGCCAAATCAGATCCTCTCTTGCTTTCCTTGCATTTCCCCAATTTGTTTTGTTCTATCTGAAAATTTTTGTGCATTTGGCTATACCCAATTCTTCCCATTTAGATGCATATGTTTCAATATATATATATTTTTGTATTTGTTAAATTTACTGGGGCATTCAAATGTATGGTGAAATTTCTTCTGTACTCGGTTAATTCTTTTTAGCAGGGGTTTGCATTTCTCTTGGTGTTAGTGGTTTTCTTTGTTTTGGTGGGGATCCTATCCCCGACCGTACCCCCTTCCATTCATGGAGGGAATATTGTCGATGACAGCGTCCTCAACAAATGTGTGAAGGGAGTGCTGCCAAAGGCAACACTACCCCCACATTTGGAGGTCGGACGACTGTTTACACAGTCCGAAGCCCCTTTGTTGGCTTCCCGCGTAAGTTCTGTGGTGCGGATTTTTTATGTTTTTGGGATATATATATATATATATAATTTTATGTGGCAGTTTTAAAATTAAAATTTTGGCAGCTTTAATATCTATCTATATATATATATATATATATATGTATGTATGTATGTGTATATATTCTAGGAGATATTCAGTATTATACTGTGTTTTTATTTTTGCAATAGTAATAAGAAGATTTAATATTCTTTTATTTTGGTATATACACATATATGTATATGTGTGTATATATATATAATTAATTAAATATGATGATAAAATTTATATTGTTTAAATTTTGATTGAAATTATCATTTTTAGTTAATCTATAATTAGAAATGAAAGAATAGACGTTAGAAAACAATTGATTGTAAGTGGATTATGAACTTAATAATTATTTTATTAATCTATTTTTTAATTTAGAAATGATTTGAATTTTTATTTTTTTAAAATAGATTTTCTCAATATTAGAAAAATCAGATTTGTAGAATAATCTATTTGGAAAAAGAATTAAAAAAGCAAGAGAATAGATATTGTTACAAAAAAAAAAAAATATTTGATTTATAATGGTTTTAATAGTTTTAGTTTAATGTTTTAATTTCAAAGTTTATTTTGTGTTTAAGTAATCCTAGAAATTTTAGTTGCCATTCTTTAATTTTTAATTTTTAACAAGTAATGAAACTTAGAATTTTGAATTTTGGTAGAATTAATTTGGTAAGATATTTAATGTTGGAAATTGATTGTTACCATAGGTTAGATTTGAAATATTTAATTAAATATTTTCGTAGATCAAAACTTAAAGATTTAATGTTAGGTAATAGATTATTTCCATGGATTTAATTAGAGATATTTCATGAACTTTATGATTTAGAATAGATTTTAAATGATGGAATTGTGATTTGTTATGCAATAGGTTTGTCTGTGCTAATTTTGTATTGGTCTAAATTGGAATAAGTATCATTTGTAGGAGTCTTATCTTTGGTTATAAACATGAGTAGTGGATTTGATTATTGAATATACTTTCTTTTAGAATTATTTAGTGTGTAAAGTTCCATGTGTTATCTATCATTTTATATTTCAATGAATATAGTGTTTATTGTTGTAGTACCTAATAGTTGGCTAGAGAAACTATTTTGTGAATTGAATAATTGAAATAACTCTAGTGTTGTAGCAATTTTAATATTTTCTTGATTGGAATGATTGTTTAGTTGTAGGTGGTTATTGCAAGAATACTTGTGTCCTTGTATATTATTGTTTATTGTTTTCATTAGATGATTAAGTAAACGAGTTCAATAGCGATATTGATTGATTCATAATTAGTAGGTTATTTGTGTAAAATTATTATTATAGATAAAATTAGATAGCTCATATTGTTTAAAAGATTTAAAGAAAGATGGTTGACTTAGTTATAATAAGATGACAGTTGTGCCCCTTACAATTGATATAGTTACTTTTCCCAAGAGCATTAATCGTTGGAAATGCACTCTTATAGTTAGGAGAACAAGGTAATTGAACCTTAATAAGGAAATCCCTTGCCGGTTAAGGTCTAGTTTACATTCTATCTTAAAAAAGGATAAGTGATTATGTTGTAGATTCTTCCAGATCAACTAAATATACATCTAGTATTGTTATACAATTGTTATGTTTTGCATTCATTATAGTATTAGGTGGTTTTAGGGTTGTTCATAATCGGTAAAGGACATTAATGTGAAACCCACTAGGGTAGAAAGTTGGTAGCTCTTAGTTTATCTTTATGCCATACTTATAGTGGATAAATAACTAATTAGGAGAATATTATTATACAAAAGTAATTTTAATGGCTTAAGCATGTTTACAATATAGATTTTATGTTAACCATAGAAGTCATGATTTACCCCTTATTCGATACTGTGTCATTTTCCATTTTGATTTTGCGAGTTGTGAATGTCTTCATGGTCATGTTTAAATGTTTTGATATATAATGTGGAACTGATGCCTTTGCAATTACCAGTTATTGTGATTTGCTTTGTACAGTGTATTTAGGGGTTTATGTGATTATCCCTTAACTTCCTATTTATTTAAAATAAAGGGGTTATATGATGTGTAGTTTTAATTGCATGAGTTGATTTATCTTGCTTGACTTTGAGTGATGGAAATTTGTATTTGATATGTCTTATGTTTAATTTAGGTAGAATTTTTGTCTAGTTTGAAAGTATGACTTGATTTGGCATAATGAGTTTTTTTGGTTCCTGGGTAGATATTTATGTACCTCCATGGGCTAGGGGAAATGGTGCGTGTGTGCACATTTGTTGTTGCAGCTTTTTGTCTATATTTTTACCTAATGAATATTTGTGTGGGTGGTACCTCCTAGTTTATGGGTTTTGATGCTTGGATAGTCACAAGATGGGCATGCCTCATGTGTTATGTTTTATAAAGAATTCCTTTATGTCTTGAGGATTGAGGTACACATGTTGCTTGTCTTTGATTTTAGGGTAACCGTAGGGGAGAGTAGCTCTTCTTGGGGCCAGTGTAGAAGTGGTCACCCTTGAAAGAGTTTCCTTAAATAAGTGATAACCTAATTAATGTGTCTAGGGGGTTGGGTTAGTTAACACATAACAAGTTAAAAACATGCACCTCACCCCTGTTGTTAGCGCTCTCAAAGGCTAAGGATGGGTGGGAAGACTTGGTTGGTAAGGTCACTACCTTGTCTCTGTGAAAGGTAAGTGGCTCTGCATGAGTCACCCTATGGGGTGGAACCTTGAGATAGGATGTTTGGTTAACCATAGATGGAGGTGGCTCCTAATGATAGATAGTTTGGTGAATCCATGTAAGGCCATGCAATGACACTCTCCCACTGTGCCCTTTGTTTTCCCTTGTTCTTGTTGCCTTTGGAGTTGTTTATTATCATTGTTGTTTATGTGGTTACGTGGTCTTGACTCATGTGGTGTTAGTCCTTTATGCTTTGATTTTGTGGCCAAGGGTTCATTCTTATCAACTTCTTGCACGAGAGGTGTTCCTTCAGGTTTACAAGGTTCGGTGGAAACGTGCAATGCACCCATTGGGTCTCCAGGTGGTGATCATGGTGCAGATGTAGTTGTAGATTTCTCAGAGCTTCGCTCGAAGAAGATCGTGCTTTTAAAGAATTGAAATCTTCATTCTTGTACTCTTGTATTATTTTATACCCTTCCTAATGTTATAAGGGAAGTAGCTTTGTATTGTAACTTTGTTTTCATGTTGTGTTGTATCTGTGGAAATATATTCCACGAATGTAACCTTGAACTCAGAAGTTGGATGTGGTGATATGGTATTTATGTTTTAATTATCTATCTTGTTCATGTTGTATGAATGTTATATTTATGTTATGTTTATTTACTCTTCCATTATTCATTAAGTTTGGTTTTGTTTATTGTTTTAGTTAGCTGGGTTCGTTCAAGTAGGGCACCTTGTTACCCCATGGGACTAGGTTGTTGTCATATGGTTTATATTAATGTTTAATTATTTAATTATGTTTAATGTAATTGATGTTCTTCTTTTAGAAAAAAAAATTATTGTGTTAATGTAGTAGTTGTGTCCTATGGGGTTTGCGTGTCGGGGCATTGCAACATGGTATTAGAGCCTAGGTTCATACACTGGGCACTCTAGATATGTGTGAGCCCATTACGTTGACCTAGGTGTTGTACTCTTGAGTTATGTTTTTATCTTTTTGGTTGGTATCGCTTGTCTTGCAGAAATTGTCTTTAGGCATTGTTGGTCCAAGGGTGCAAAAAGCAATGGAAAGGATAGGACCCTCGATGTAGTGTGCAATGCATCAATATCCTTCCTAGTGGGGAATGCATTATGGACATTGGTTTAGTGTGTAAAGGTATGTTAAGTTAGGATTAGTTGTGATTTAAAATTTGTTTTGAGTCTAATGTTTACCCATGTTTGTGTGCAGGGTTGGGAGGGTCAAAGTCTGTAAAGAAGAAAGGAAAGGAAGAAAAGGATGCCAAAAAAGGGGTGGTAATCAAAGAGAATCTTACATCAGTAGCCCCACCTTGCATCTCGGATGATGAGACCCTGGCTCAGGCCCTCGCATAGCTCAAGGTAGAAAAAGGGAAAAAGGTAGATGATCCAAAGCACACAACAAAAGGGAAGAAGCCCTCCACATTTTGAGAGTGGCCATTGGGGTGCGGACCTAACACTCCCCTATTGTCCAAGGAAGATAAGGGGAGCCTTTGTGCTCAGCCTTTTGCTTCTATTATTGTGGTAGTGGACTCAGATGAGGACCCAAAGGAGTGTCCTCTTTCGGGAAGTGAGTAGCTCGATAGTTGTTAGAGGGATATTGAACCTTCTCTAATGCTTAGCTCATTTGCTACTTTATTCTATGTTATGATCATGAAAATTTGATACTTATTATAATATGTTTTATGTTTTGAGACCTTATAGTTGGTTGTTTCACCATTCTAGATGGTGTTGGATGACATTTCATTTGATTTTGATCATCATGACATTATGAATTGATGTTTATGATACTGTAGACATCCAAATTTAATCACTTCCATATGATTAAATTTACTGCCTTTCTGTCTATCGTATTAATATTAATTTATTAAATTAATATTACACCTTTTGTCTCATATCAGTAAAGTATTTAATTTAATAATTAATACTTTGTCTTTCACCCTATTCCTCTCTAAATTAAATAAATATGCTAATTTATTTAATTTAGTCATTTTCCCCCTTTTGATTTAAAATCAATTTAAAATTCCTCACTTTCTCTCTCCTTATCACATCCTCCATAACCTTACCCTAATCTAAATTAATTTAATTAATTCATGATTATGATGTGCATCCTCTTAATCAGAGATTAATGTCACATCCTCCTACATTTGCCACTTGCCTCTAATTTTCCATTAATTAGCCTAATCCAATGTTTGCACAACCTTAACCAAGGTCATTAGCTAGATTTAGCACCACTTTTTAGCCAACCTTTGCATTTACCTTCTTTTGGCATTGACCCCCTTTCCCATGTGAATTTTTAATTCACATTTATTTATCCTAGATTCCCCTCCTTTATATGTGAATTTTTAATTCACATTCCATTTCAAGGCTTCTAGAACCTTGGACTTGTCACAATCTCCACATGTGACCAAGTCCCACCTTTTGGAGCCCACCTTTTATCCTCTAGATCCTCCTAGGAATGTGAATTTTTAATTCACATTTATATCCCCAACCACCTTTTCCTTTTCCCATGTGGATTTTTGAAATTCTAAAATTCTCAAATGTCCCTTTCACTCCTACTTGGAGACAAGGAATCCCTTTTTGAGGAAATCCTTCACTCTGAAGGTGCTTGGAAGGTACTTGTCCTTCCTCCACCTCATGTACCTTTTTGACAACTCACCTCAATCTCATATCCCTTGGCCACTTCACCCTCCACATGTCAAGATGTGAGGGCTTGTGGGTTCTCAACCCACCATAGCCCTTCATCTTGACCTTGTTGGATCAATCTTGACCGTTGAATTCTCTAGAGAATTCAAATTCTCCTATAAATACCCCCTCTTCAAGGGCATTTACAACACTTTGAATTTTCATAACTACATGCTGCCAATTTGCATTCTCAATCCTTTGCCATCATTTAGCCATCTCTTTTAATCATTTTGCACATCTAATCTTGCATTTAGTCACTCAAGCAATCATCTAAGGAGCACACAAATCATTCCAAGCAAGGGCCAATCAAAGAGACATCAATAGCAAGGAAGGTGAAATCGTTTGTATTTCGTTTTATCCATTTTCTTTCTTGTTATATCACTCTTTAGGCTAATCTTGAGGTGTCCTTGGTCTTTTATCATTCGCATTTTTAGTTAGTTTGCACATTAGAGTAGGGTAAAATTCTAAGGTATACGATACGTTGGATTTATGGAATTAGTATTGTGTTGGATAATTTTGATTACGTGTATCTCATGGTTCATGATTATGCTTGTTATGCTGATGAGTAGCTATTGCCTTATGATGTGGTTCGTAACTATGTATGTTTACCTGATCTTGTGACTTCCAGGAGTAAGTCGAGTTCTAGGGGGGAGGATGTAGTGCCTCTCATGTTACTGATACTTTTGATACTACTTTGTGTGTGTTTTGATTCTGTGTGGTTTCTATTATGTTTGATGCTTACTGGATACTTTGTTAGACATCTTTTCCACCATGTGTTTGGCATGGTAGATAGTTATGTTTATTTGCTTCTGATAGTTAGACTTATGTGTGGGATACTTATGTTATGATGATGTTACTGAGTGTGTTATTTTGATGATGTGATATTTAGATTTTGATTACTATATTTGATTCGGGTGAAGGAGATGGGTGGCATCGCTCATCCGTGAGTGCCCTGCCTCACCACAACTCTCTTTCACAATGTGTTTGATTATGAGTTATATGCATATGTATATGTTGTTCGACGTTTGGTGTTATGCAGGAATGCAGGTACCGGGTGCCAACTCCACCCGCATTGTCGGGTCTGAGAATGCCCTACATACCCAATGGTTTGATGTGGTTAGGGAGTGAATAAGAAAGTACCCTCGTCTATGTCAGTGGTTGGTCTAGTGATTGTTCATGTCTTATCTATACTTCGTCCGTATGGGTATGATTTTAATTTAAGTGATTTACTTTCATGAGTTTTATAATGTTGCAAAAGTTGTGTTTATGGCTTTGACTAATGTATTATTATTTTAATTTAAATACTATCCTATGGTGCCAAGTATTAAGTAACTAAATATTCAATGTTGAAAATGGTATCAATTCTTTTGGAAAATAATTGTGTGCATTAGCATTTATTATTATTGTGAAATGTGAATTATCATTTAATTTAAATCAATAGAAGTTAATAATTTATTTTATTGGTTATTTAAAATTATTTCACAGAAATTATTAGTGTGATTGATATTATTATTAAATAGTAATTTAATATTACATTTTAATTTTAAAGGTGGCTAAGTTAAATGTTGTTTTATTTATTTTAATGTTATTTGATTATTTTTTGAAAGTCAACTTTTATTTAAAAGGAATTAAATATTAAATGGTTGCATAAAATAGTGTTAGTTAATTAAGGAAAATGCCTTTTTCGAAATAAGAAACGGGAAGGAAATTGTGGCAAGTGGCATTTGCATGGGAAAATATGTTAGTAAATTCATGGCAAGTTCTGATTTTTACTTCTTTTTTTGAAATTTATATCCAAATAGTGCTTTTTCGAAAAAACAAGGAGAAAAAGAAAAAAAAATGAATTTTCTGTCTGCAACTCAAAAATGGTGAAATTTTTCTAAGAATTAAATCCTCTATGTTTTTTCTTCGAATTTTTGTTTAGAGGAATTTAGATTTTAGTTTTATGCTAGCCATTGTTCTCGAAATTGTTTTGTTGGGGTTTCAAATCCCCAGATTGTTGAAGGTCGTAGCTGGCTAGATACACTCAACGCGACACTTCATCCTCGAATCAAATTAAGCGAAGGACTCTAGGAATTTTTAAAATCCATGAAAAGATCTCTGTAAATTTTCAGTTTAAAAAAGAAAAGGATTTCCAAAAAAAAAGAAAAAAAGAAAATTAATATTTCCTTATGATTACTGTGAATTTTGGAATTTTTGTTTGTGAAATCCAATTCTCTGTAAATGTATATCAGCCTGTAGCTTTCTCCTTCCATTCGTTTCCTTCCCTATGTATTTTATATTGGATTCTAGTTGAGAATAATTGAATTTTCGTTTCCTTCTGTCCATTGTAATCTTCTCAGCCAAGATCCTCTGTAAATTGTCTTTGCCAGAGATCCTCTCTTGCTTTCCTTGCATTTCCCCAATTTGTTTCGTTCTATCTCAGATTTTGTGCATTGGGCTATGCCCAATTCTTCCCCTTTAGATGTAGGAAATGAATGCATATATATATATATATATATATATATATATATATATATATATATATATATATATATATATATATATATATCAATTCATCTAATGTTGTTGCAATTGAAACACAATATATACTGAATATATGCATAGAATATATACACATACATATATTTTGTGCTTCAATTGCAGCAGCATTAGATGAATTGATATAGATTTATTTTAGTTTTTATATACATATATGTATATACATATATATATAGAGAGAGAGATTTAAAATATATATATCCATATAGTATATATGCAGGTAATGTTAGCAAATAATGAAAAATAAAAGTATGTTATTCTCTGGAAAAAAATTATATATAAAGGGGGAAAATGTTATTTGTAAATTCTCTTTAAAAATGTCTTTTAATTTAACTTGTATTTAGAATATGAGGAAAATGAAATTTGTGATTTAAAATATACTATAGTATTTGATTTCATTTTTTTCAGTCAAGCTGTAATGTGATATATCAGAATAGTTGCTTAAAATAAATAAATATTATAATCAGATTTTGAACTTAGAAGATTAATATCTTAAATTTGCTTTTTACTTTGAACTGATTTTTAGAATAAAGATTAGATTTCCATTATCTTACAAAAATAAAAATTTAGAATATTCTATGTGGAAAAGATTTAAAATGAGAAAATAAAATATAGTTTAAAAAATTTTAAATTAGTGAATGATTTATAATTGGTTTTTAATAAATTTAGTAAGTATCTTTAATTTTTTTTAAAAAAGAGTTTATTTTATTATGTTTAGATAAATAATGGAATTATCATTGCTGCTCTTTAATTAGCTTTTTAGCAAGTTTATAGACTTAGATATTTAATAAATGAATTATTTAAGTGTGGGAAGATATTTATTAAATTTATTATTGTGCTTGGGATAAGTAGAAGAATTAGTGAATTTCCTTACTTTGATTTTTAATTGAGGAAAATGGTTTTAATAGTTTTAGTTTATTGTTTTAATTTTGAAGTTTATTTTGTGTTTAAGTAATCATAGAAATTTTAATTTCCATTCTTTAATTTTGAATTTTTAACAAGTAATGAAACTTAGAATTTTGAATTTTGGTACAATTAATTTGGTAAGATATTTAATGTTGGAAATTGATTGTTACCATAGGTTAGCTTTGAAATAATTAATTGAATATTTTCGTAGATAAAAACTTAAAGATTTAATGTTAGGTAATAGATTATTTCCATGGATTTAATTAGAGATATTTCATGAACATTATGATTTAGAATAGATTTTAAATGATGTAATTGTGATTTTTTATGCAATAGGTTTGTCTGTGTCAATTTTGTATTGGTCTAAATTAGAATAAGTATCATTTGTAAGAGTCTTGTCTTTGGTTATAAACATGAGTAGTGGATTTGATTATTGAATATACTTTCTTTTAGAATTATTTAGTGTGTAAAGTTCCATGTGTTATCTATCATTTTATATTTCAGTGAATAGTGTTTATTGTTGTAGTACCTAATAGTTGGCTAAAGAAACTATTTTGTGAATTGAATAATTGAAATAACTCCAGTGTTGTAGCAATTTTAATATTTTCTTGATTGGAATGATTGTTTAGTTACATAGGTGGTTATTGCAAGAATAATTTCTTCCTTGTATATTATTGTTTTCATTAGATGATTAAGGGAGTTCAATAGTGAGATTGATTGATTCATAATTAGTAGGTTATTTGTGTAAAATTATTATTATAGATAAAATTAGATAGCTCATATTGTTGAAAAGATTTAAGGAAAGATGGTTGACTTAGTTATAATAAGATGACAGTTATGCCCCTTACAATTGATATAGTTACTTTTCCCAAGAACATTAATCATTGGAAATACACTCTTATAGTTAGGAGAACAAGATATTTGAACCTTAATAAGGAAATCCCTTGTTGGTTAAGGTCTAGTTTACATTTTATCTTAAACAAGGATAAGTGATTATGTTGTAGATTTTTCCATATCAACTAAATATACATCTAGTATTGTTATACAATTGTTATTTTTTGCATTCACTATAGTATTAGGTGGTTTTAGGGTCATTCATAAACAGTAAAGGAAATTAATGTGAAACCCACTATGGTAGAAAGTTGGTAGCTCTTAGTTTATCTTTATGCCATACTTATAGTGGATAAAGGAATAATTAGGAGAATATTATAATTATACAAAAGTCATTTTATTGGCTTATGCATGTTTGCAATATAGATTTTATGTTAACCATAGAAGTCATGATTTATTGGAATTATGTGCCTCAATCTCATAGGCTGAAACCTCTGAAAGAGCCAAGTCGGTGTGACACTCATTCTGTCTGGCCGACTAGCAGCTTTGGAACCTTGTGAAAAGTTCTCATCCCTGAGACCTTGTTTGAGTCTTGTTGAATGGAACTATCGCTGTGACATGATGATCATTGTGACAATTTCTATCTCACTCCACTTAGGGAGATCTCTAGCCAACAGTTTGGTTCCATGTGTTGGTTGGGGAGACTTGTGGTGACTGTGTCATCAGAGTAACTCATATGCTTCGGTATGAAGTCTTGTCGATATGGAAAGTCTCGCCGATAGCTACACTTGGAGTCATCGGGATAACATATGGTGGCTTGGTAAGAACTCTTGGCGATGGGTGTTTGTCTCACCGATGCTGTGGGCTATGTTCAATATAACTCTTGTCGAAATTTGATCTCGAGGTGACTTGAAGATTTTGGTAAGAACTCTCTATGATAGCGGTAAGTCTTTCCAACAATGCAACATATGTTTGTTATCGGATGTCTTCGGTATGACTCTTGGCAAAAGGTGGTCTCAGGGTAACATGGAGGCTTCGGTATGAAGTCTTAGTGATGAACGAAGTCTCATTGACAGTGGAAAATTGCGGTGTAACTTGAAGGCATCGGTATGATCTCTTAGCGAAGAGCGATAGTCTCATCGAAGGGAAAGCTGATATCTATGTGACCTTTGAACATCGGTATGATGTCTCATTGAATAGAAATTGTCTCGCCGATGAGAATGCTGAGGTTGATGTGACTTGTGAACTCAGTGTAACATCTTGACGATGGTTAGGACTATTGGCAATAATGACAATCAGGTCTTGTGGCATCGGGGAGACACAGATAGTGTCTCATCGACATGTGACACATATTGAATGCCTTTGACCGAGTGATGACTATCCTATGTGGTGAGTCTATGACCAATCGGAGAAGCTAAATGGGAACCATTGGAAGTTAGTCTATTGTGGTCATTCTGTGAGGAAGTTCAACAGATCAGTGATGACATGGATATACTTAGGAATTTCAGATGTTGTTTGGTTTGATGGTTGCATGAATAGTTGGATGACTAGTTCGATGTATGATTAGTGTGAATTAGATTATGAGAGTATTGTAACTTGAATATTCTGTACAAGGTTGATCATTGTGAATGTTGTTGTAAATTGACATCAGAGAGTGAAGCCCGTACTTTGTATGTAATTTGTTTACTATAATACAAAGGGGTTTCTCTTGGTGTGGTGGGTTTTTCTCCCATAAAGGTTTTCCCACGTAAATCTGGTGTTCATCTGTGTATGATTATTTCTCTGTTTCTGTTATTGCTTTCAAGTGTATCTTAATTGGTCTGTAATTGAAAATTTAAAAGCACCTCTGCATTCTTCCCTAAGGTTTTGACATTAGGAGAGTTGTCTCCACACCTTAGCTTTCCTTTCAAGTGGTATAAGAGCCTGGCCAGTTGTGTTATCCTTGTGGGTACATTGGATTTTTTGTGTCAATTTTGTTCAGTGGGAGTCTTGTAGAAGTTTGGTAATTCGAATTACAGGTTAAGATGACAATCATGTCAGGAAAGATTAAAATTGAGAAATTCAATGGCAACAATTTTGAGTTGTGGAAACTTAAAATGGAAGTTCTGTTGGTTGATTGTGATCTTTGGATTGCTATGTCTCGAACGAAGCCTACATGCATGAAGCAAGAGGATTGAGACCTTGCAGATAGAAAATCAAAGGGGCTAATAAGGCTTTGTTTAGCAGACTCTATTCTTCTGAATGTTCATTAAGAAAAGACTGCATCTTCCTTGTGGAAAAGACTAGCAGCTATTTATCAAGGCAAGTCCTTAGTGAATAAATTGTTCTTGACGAAGAAGTTTTACTCTTTGAGAATGTAGGAAGGAGGGTCTATTGCTAATCATTTGAATGCATTCAACATGTTGATTGCACAATTAACATCTGTGGCTGTGAAGATTGATGAAGAAGATCGTTGTATGTTGTTATTATGTTCTTTACCAGATTCTTGGGATCACCTGGTGATGGCTATTGGGAGTACGACATCCACTTTTAAGATGGAAGATGTTGTTGCTTCTTTGTTATTAGAAGAGTCGAGAAGGAAATCTTCGAGATGGCGAAAGAGACTCTTTGGCCGTTAGAGGAAAACTCCAAAAGAAAAAGGCAAGAAGAAGGACAAGAAGTCCAACCAAATCACAGAGAGATCAAAGTCTCCCTCTAGCAAGAAGTCCAAGCGTGAAGTGTCGAATTCAGGGCAACCGGGTCATGTCCAAAAGGATTGCAAAGATGATAAAAATAAGAAGAAGAAGTATTCTTCCAACAAGGATTCTTCTCAGAGTGATGTAGACGCTTTCATTGCAGCCTTAGCTACACAGGCATCAGATGATGTCTGGTTAATTGATTCTAGAGTATCTTTCCACATGACATCTCATAGAGACTGGTTCATGAAGTATGAAAAAGATACCGGTGGAAAGGTGTATTTGGCAAGTGATTCATCTTTGAAAATGTTGGTCCTAGAAGAGTCATAATTCAATTCCCCGATGGAAGAGTGAGGGGAATCAATGATGTAATGCATATACCAGGTCTGGCTAAAAATTTACTTTCTGTTAGTAAGCTGAATGATATTGGAGTACAAGTCACATTCTCTGGAAATGGCTACAAGATGACTAGAGGCTCAATGGTGCTAGCAAGGGGTGCTCGTATTGGTACCTTGTATAAGTTGGATGCACATGTTGTTCAATGCAATAGTTTCTCTACAAAGTCATAGAAAGCTACTCATGGAGGAAAAGAGGAAGAAATTTATGATAGTGTAAAATCTATGGAAGTTAAAATTCCAACAGAAAAGACTATGCTCTGGCATCATAGGCTAAGCCACATTGGTGAGAAAGGTTTAAAAACCTTGAAGAATAAAAACCTGGTGATGCAGGAGCATCTAGTGGCGTAAGGGCAATCTTGCATTGCCCAAAAATAGTTAAATTTCAAGTTTCTTAATTTTTATATGTTTTTACATTTTTGGATACCCTTTTTGTCATAATGAAATTCACAATTTACGGTTTTTATTTTCTATTCCTGGGTTGAAAGATATTGCAGTTTTAGTTTCCTAGATTTGCACGTGAAAATCTTCCGAGTTAGATTTGAGGCACTTAGAGTTCTTGGATTGGCCCAAAAACTTACCAAAATCACTGTAGTGATTTTGAGTGTGTTATTGACTTTGAGACCTTTCCAACAGTTCAAACGGTTCATGAATTGGAGTCTCGGATCAAAAGTTATGGCCCCGGGAAGTTGGCGCACTTTCTAGAAGATACCATTACAAATGTTCTTTTGAAATTTGAACTTCAAGTTGTAATTTTTTGGCGCCAAACCACCTAAACTAAAATTTGAATGTTTTTTTGGCTCCAAAACTAAAGAGGAGCTCTATTTATGGGCGGGTTTCTAATTTTTGGGTAAATTTTTGGGGTACAAGCTCACATATTGCGAAAGGGTGATTCTGTAGCTTTCTGTAACTTGCATGTGTTGTAGAACTTAGGGATTTGAGATCCTCTACATGTAAGAAGCTCCATTTTCTGAATAATAAAATTATTCTCTTATTTGTGGGTTATTT
>VDFB02348995.1:0-44402 GCA_007258455.2 Sequoia sempervirens | reverse complement strand
AAAATTCTGATTTTTTATTGAGCATGTAAATCCAAACTTTTCTAGTGCAATCATCCAAGAAAGTAACAAAGTAATTTGCACCACCAAATGAAGTTACCTCAGTGGGACCAAAAACATCTGAATGCACAAGTGCCAAAGGAGTAGTTTTCTGATCATGGTCTGTCCTCAAGAAGTTGGCCCGACTTTGTTTGCCATAGAGGCAATGTTCACAAAATTGCAAATCCACTGATTGCAAGCCAGGAAGTTGATCTCGTTGAAGCATTACTTCAAACCATTTCTTGCTCATGTGACCGAGCCTCTTATGCCAAATTTCTGAATTGCTGTCCATGACTATCATGGCAGCTCCCACTTCACCATGGCATTTTAAAATATAAATATTACCCAACTTCTTGCCTTTTGCAATCACTAAAACCCCTTTTGTTACTTGCCAATTTTCTAAAGAGAATTTAACATCACACCCAGAAGCAATTAATTGACTGACAGAAATTAAATTTCTTTTCAATAAAGGAACATATCTCACATCCTTTAAAATCCATTGACTGCCATTTTTTAAATTTAAAACTATATCACCCTTACCAACAATTTCACATTCCTTATTGTCACCAAGAAAAACTCACCGAATGCACCTTCTTGAAAATTTGTAAAATTTTTCCTACATCAAGTAGCATGGAAAGAAGCTCTCGAATCAAGTACCTAAGAGTCTACAGTCATGTCTCTGACAACCAAGATTAAAACACTATCATCCTTTTCACCTACAATGTTTGCTTGATTTTTGATGACTGAGTCTTGTGCCTTCTTATAATTCCAACAATTTTTCTTTGTGTGGCCTAGCTTGCCACAAAACCAACATGCACTTGTTTTTCCTCTTGATTGTGATCTAGATTTTGACCTCCTTCAATTATTATATTTGTCTCTTTCTTTACTTCTACCTCTATTACCCGTACTTACAATAGTTAGTGCCTCACTAGACGAAGGTTCCTAATTTTTTCTCCGCATATCTTTGCTCAAAAGAGTGGTTGTAACATCATCAAATTTTAGCTTGCTTTTGGCAGCCACCGAGGTGCTCACTACCATCACAAAACCTTCCCAACTATTGGGTAAAGAACACAGTAATAAAATACCTTTGATCTCATCATCCAAATTTATGCCTACAAAAATCAGCTGGGTAACTAATGTATTAAATTCATTCAAATGATTGGACATAACCCCTCCTCGCATTTTTAAATTATATAATTTCTTCATAATAAATACCTTATTGGAAGCAGAAGCCATCTCATACACTGAAGACAAATTTTCCCACAATTCCTGTGTAGTCTTCTTTGCAGAGACATTAAATAAGACATTGTTAGACAGTGACAGGAAGATTGTAGCTCTTGCTTTTTTGTCTAGCTTCTCCCATTCTTCATCAAATAAAGAGCCTTTCCCTTTGGTTTTTCCAGCCAATGCATTTGAAAGATCTTGCTTGATGAGAAGAGATTCCATCTATACTTTCCATAGGCCAAAATTTCGTCCTGCAAAATTTTCTATTTTCCACTTGTTTGCATCTTCCATGGCTACAAAATTTCTTCACAATTTCCTACACCAAATTTCTCCAACCTGCTCTAATACCAATTGTTGAATATGATTTGCAGAATAAAAGTGAAAAAGAAATTAAAGAAAATAAAATATTGAAATCAATCACAAAATATGAACATTAGATTTATCATGGTTCACCATTAATTTAATGGCTACGTCCACACTTAGGGGTTATCTCTTATTATTCTCAAGTTCTAAATTGATTACATATTTAGGCAGCAATATTATTTAAAACAAGTCTCCAACCAATTAAATGGAAAAAATCATTTGAAATAGACAACTTCTAAATTAGCGAACACATGCCAATAGAAGTTAAACAAAAGAAAGAAAATATTTTGAATTAAGAAGGAAACATGCTAATTTGGGCTTCACTAAACCCAACAATGAAGAGCTTTTCTCCTTTGACAAAAATTGTTTGAACATGGTCGCGGTTTTTAGATCGAGAAGGCTGCAGTAAAAATATCAAAGCCATTAAATAACGCCATAACATCCATGTGGGATTGTGTAACATAGGTTGTACAATTGCATCGCCTTCTAAATTGTTGAGTTGATTTTCATATTCAATTTAATGTGAAAATGTTAATGTAAATAAATTTAATTTTTTATTTTTATTTCTATATTATTATTTTATTTAAATATAAATATATAATTATATAATTTATTTTGATTTATATGATTTTATTTTATTTTCTTTATTTTATAATTTTTAATTCATATATTTTTATTTCATATTATGTTGTTCATGTGGTATTATTTTTTAGATTAAATTGTAAGTGTGGTTTGGCCTCCATAAATTTAGATTCATATTTTTTATTTTTAATTGATTTTTCAAAATTTTAGTTATTAGATGTTTGTCTTATATTTTTCACTTTGTATTTTAAAGCATCTACTAGATCATGCTAAAGCATCAATCTTTACTAGGTCATACTAAATCATCAATTTTTAATGCCAATTCCTAATAGGCATTGACGTTTTAAATTTTTTGGATCTCAAATACTTGGTTAATGTATGATTACATATTGAAAGCACTCGAGCAAGGAATTATGATTGAAGAGTTTTTCAAGGTTGAGATCTAGGGGATTTGATTAATTGAGTATCTTATAAGCAATAATCTAGAGTCTCAATTCTTTTTAGTCTTTTTACTTTACAAAGTTTTTGGGCTTGAGACTTAGGAAGTACATCTAATTAATATTTAGACAAACGATACACCCAAATGCAAGTTTTCAATGGTTATTAATACTTAACCTTCCTAACTTGATAGCATAGGGATGAGTTCAATCCATTATTTTGTAAAAGATGCTCTAAAATTAGATTCTTGATCATTATCATACCTTTAAAATCTTTTATTAAAGAGAACACATAAAAATTACATCCAATTCTTGTAATTATTTAAATAAAAATAATTGTTCAAAACAATTGCATATAAATTAATTTTATATTATATAAAAATAAATAAAATATTGTAAAAAAATAAAAATTAATAATGATATCAATTTCCTACTAATCGCTTTCTTTTGGCTCATAATTTTTTTAAAAATAATAAATAAAAATCACCCCTTCTACTAATTAAAAAAAATATTATAAATTTAAATTATTTTAAAATTCTTGATTCACGCTGCAGTATTAAAAATAGCATGCTGTCACACATAACTACCAGCAAGGGTTGAAAAATCGTTTGCTTGAACCGCAAGCAACACCAGCGAACAATAACAAAAAAAATCTACCTCTATCGCTGACATTCTCCACGCATCGTTTTCTAATCCATAAAATTCAATCAGTAGGCGAACGATCCGCAACGAACTCGTGTCCATTGATTCGAAGTCTTTTGACCACAATTTAGGGGTTTTCTCGCCTTTTTGAATTTTTCAAGTCACCGCAACTTCGACGAAGCAAATGATGAAGATTAGATGATAATCCTCATAAAGAACTGGGATCAAAATGATGAAGATCAGATGATAATCCTCCTAAAGAACTGGGATCAAACTCTACGGAGTGTAGTCCAAGCTGTGTAATTGAATCTGCACCTTTCACGTTTATAAAATTGCGCAAACTTTACTGAAGCGTTTCTCTCCTTTGACAAAAATAGTTTGAACAGGGTGGGTCGTTTTCATGAGGTTTGGTATGGCGGATGTCACAAAGTGAAAGACGCTTTCGTTAAATACAAAATCGTGACATCCGCCTGCGGCACTTTCCCACTCATTTCCCACAACTGGGGATTGTGTAACATACCAACACTTATCATTCCCGGAGTTCGTACAAGTTTGTGCAATTGTATCTCTTCGGAATTGGTGGGTAGATTTTTCACGCACTTTCATAATAGTTTTTTACAGATTATGTTGATGCAACTACATTTATATAGCTGAATTTAAAAGAATTTTTTCTTATATAATTATACTATTTAAATGTAAATATATAAAATATTTTAAATTGATTTATATGATGTTTTGATTTTAGTTGGTATTTTACTTTTGTCTATTTTTTCTTATCTATAGTTTAGTCATATTCTTTTGTAGATGATGTTCTATTTTTTTTTAGATTGAATTCTAAGTGGAATTTAGTCTTCATAAAATTAGACTCCTATTTTTATTTTTAGTTGATTTTTCAAAATTTTAGTTATTATCTTGTATGTTTTATATTTTTTATTTTGAGTTGTGTGACTTAGGACTTGTATTTTAAAGTGTCTATTAGGTCATTCTTAAGCATTAAATGTGATTGTGGATTAACATCATGAAAAATCATAACAAGTACTCACATCAAATGTGATTGTGGGTTAATGTCTCAAAAAATTATAGGAAGTACTAAAATCAAATAAGCATTAGTAAGGGCTCTTAATGTTGCTTCTAAAATTATTTAGCCTTTTCAAATTTCCTTATCTATTTTCTTCAACTAATTTTTCCCTCATGAAATGGTTTCAACTAACCAATTCTCATAGCTAGATAACAATGACAAAGTTTTGAATGAGTTTCTTGGTAAGGGTCTTCTCCCTCCAATCAAGGGTTCAAATCCCTCTATAACTAATCTTTGGTATCTATTGCTAACGATACTTATTAATTAACATTACTAATAGATAGTTATTTATTTATAAATTATACTAACCTAAACTATAGATGCAGTATAAAATCCCAACATTCCCCCTTATTACATCAATCTTAAAAAACAAGGAACATTATGTTGTGCCTTGCACACATGCCCTAGTTTAGAAAAATTAAGACCCCTTTTTTTGAATATTGTGTTATTTTTTAGTCTTCTTTGTTTCATGCTTGCTAGATGACAATTTCGATCTTAAAAAATAATCGTTTTAATTCAAGACAAGGTTTTTATCCTTAAGAATTTTGCAAGTCCTTTGTTTTGAAATCCCTATGTTTTATAGGGCTATTTTCAATATATGTCACTTATCAAGAATCAATATTTTTATTTACCAACATGTTAGGTATGCGAGAATTTGGTAAGGCCCACATATGAGAAAGAAATGTTAGCTATTATTCATGCAATTAAACATTGACATCAATATTTAATGAAAAGGCATTTCATATTTAAGACAGATTATAAGAGTCTAAAGTATTCTTTGGAGCAACTAATGCCTTCATAATATTAACAAAAAGGGGTTACCAAGATATAAGTAGGGTATGAACTTGAAATTATTTACAAAAAAGGTAAGGAAAATATTTTAGCTAATGCCCTTTCTCAATAAGAAGTAGGAGAAGCAAAGATTTGTGTCATTTATTTGTTGAAACCTAAATGGATAGAATTTGCATGAAAATAGTGACAACATGATCCTCCTTAAAGAAGCTCATTGAAAAAATTCAACATGGCCCATCTTTTGTAGATAAGTATATATTGAAAGGAAATTCCTCATGGCACAAAGATAGGTATTTTCGTATGTAAAATTTCTCAATTGAAAGCTAGCATGTTACCTCAAACACATGATTCACCAATAGGACATTCAAGGTTTTTTAAAGACCTATCATTGTATAAAGAAATATTTCTTCTATGAAGTTCTTAAGGTGGATGCAAAGAAATTTGTGGTTGAATTGTTTGATATGTCAATACAATAAAGATGAAAAATAAAGACTTCACACCTCTTACAACTGTTAGGAATTCCAACACAATGTTGGGAGGAAATATTAATGGATTTTATTACAGTATTGCCAAAGTTAAATAATCTTGATGTAATTTTGGTTCTTGTGGAAATATTAGTAAGTATGCACATTTTTGTGGACTCTCTTATCTATTTCATTCTACTATTGTGGAAAAAATATTCATGAAAAAAGTATCATTTTTATGAAACTTATGGAATTTCCAAAATCATTGTGAGTAATTGTGACCCTATTTTCATTATCATCTTTTAGGCAAAAAATTTTGTAGCATGGGGTGCAAAACTAACACATAGTTCATTTGATCATCCATAATAAGATGCCTAAATAGAAATGAATGTTTCAATATATATTTACATTGTTTTTCCTTTAAAAAATAGATATAATGGTCAATATGGCTACCATTAATAGAGTGGTGGTATTGTTACCTATTTTTCACTTCGAGCTCAAACAGGTAGAGCTGAATGAAATTCATCATTGATAGGTATTGAAATTTTCATTGATTTGATTGAAGTGTTCATTGATCATCATTGAGATCATCTTACATATGAATCATAGTTTTATTGTGCAAGCATTTAAAACAGAAAAATTGAGGAAAAATTACATAGTGATGTTTTTATTCATTTTGTAAAAATGTTGAATCCCACACAAGCCATGGGAGTAACTCTTTTGGATTTTTATAATCAAATAAAGAATGCATAAAGAATGGTATGCTATACAACTGAAAATAACAAAAGCATAGGGTAGAAGGTGATTCATCATTGCCTGGAATGACGAATCGTTGACGGTTGAGGTTTTCAGTTGTGACGTCAGCTTTAACTTCATTTTCAATTTCAGCTCCAGTTCCACTTCAAAAGCATCTGCAGGAAAGATAAACGATGACGTTAGAGATGGTCTCTAAGCAATGACGGATCAAATTCTATCATATGCCTATGCTACTAACAGAAATATAAGATACAGTCGATCAGGCATCCATCAGATGATTGGAAAAATCAAGAGGAAAAAACATAATTCAATGGAAGCTTTCAGCTTCTTTTATTTTTGCTAACATGTTTGTTTCAGTGTGCAGGAACAGGTTCATCATGTTCGAGATCATTTCCTCATATATGTGGAGTAAAACAGGCTCCCATAAGGGTTGAGCCCGACATATCAAAAGGATACACTCTCAAGTTACATATGAGAGTTCATTAATATTGTCAAAACAGTCATCAAAAGAGCTGTTGAGATAAAGAAATAGTCAAATAAGTAGCTTTATTTCAAAGAGATTTAGGAAAAACAGCTTGAGCATACAGTATAGCTTTGCTCTTCATATCAAGAAAGGATCAAACAGTGTGAGAACTCATCATTTTCATCGCATTATGTTCAGCTCTACTTTACATTTTTTTCATTTTACATCTAAATGAAGTTTTGAACCTCTTTACATTGAAGATAAACAGAGTATTCGAGCATTAGAATGCCTTCATAAACCATATCATCGTACAGGATAGATTTGCAACAATCCAATTTTCTACAAGTTCTTCAATGAAAAGCAGCAAATTTTGTTTTAAGTTAGCATTTAAGAATAATGGAAGATACAGATGCATCATCTTTTATCAAACAGGCATACAATGTTACAAGTGCCAGTGAGATAGCAATGAAGTATGAGTTTTTCGGCATTAACATTAAATGGAGTATCTGTCTTCAATGGCAATCATTATTTACGAAGTTATTCAAAATGCAGATTTTACAAATGAAAGGAATTTAGTCACAAAAGACCAAAGGGCAGTCAATAAGGAGCAAAGCAGTCATTAGTTTCCATTGACAAGTAGCTTCCCTACAAGCTGCGTACATGGGAAAAGAGTTAGGTGAAGAATATGCCATTCAAAGTCATGATAGTGAATGTCATAAATTGAGAACGATGTTTTTCTCATGGTGGACTCATTATTTACAGTAGTATAAGGGTCAAAGGGATCTTTTGGAATACTCAATGAAGGTGGACCATAAACAAATTGCGCTATCATCCAACCATATGTTGTTGCCTCATATTGTATTTTTTTGTTGTTTGTGTTTTGGGATACATATGTTAAAGGTGTGATCATAAAGGCATATAAGCAAGGCATAAGTTGTGGCAGCTACAGCTTATTAGTCTACAAGTAGTAATTGAAGTGTCTCAGTATGCACAGAGTATATAGAAACAATGATGCTCTTTAAATTTCAAGAATAAGATTAAGTCAACCCAAGCAAGTTGTTGACCTTTTTTCTACGTAATACCTGAATCAAGATGAAGAAGGACAGAGATAGCATATAACTGTGAGAGTAAGAGCAACATGAGTACATACCTTATTCCAATGTTCATGCTTGTTGAAGATAATAATACTCTAAGTGCATACAACTACAGCAGTATAAAGGTCATAGAATGAAGGAAAGTAATCAAATGGAATTCATATTATGATATGGAACGATCCTATCACAGTGAAGGTGATTGTAATACTGCTAACAGTAATTACATGAGCATAAACAGAGTATTGTTTTTAAGCAGTCTTATACAAGGAATGAAGTAGTCAAGCACATAAGGTTCAAGCTTGTTGCAAGGTTAAACAGAGTACATCAAAGCATCGAAGTTATATGCCAATCCATATATCACATACATTCACAATGGAGAAAAGAGTTAGGTGAAGTTAATGCCATGAATGAAGACATATTGCTCAAAGAGCTGTTCATTTTTTTAACTAATCACAAAGGATAGTTTCAGTTATTTGTGCTCCCTGTAGTGGTTGATATGGTACGGGCCTTGGAAAGGAATGAATGGAGTCTAAATATAGTAATATGGGAGCAATATAACTAGATGAAGAGGCTACAACTTGTACATGTCAAGACTACAAATATAACGTCTATCCCAGTTTGGGAAAATCTTCAAGACAACAAAATTACAAGCTAATGTTATACTCTGGCATATATTGTTGAGTGTGTTTCCATCATAAAATACAGCCATGATTTGGGGAACAAAGGATGTTCATTATCTTGCTTCAAGTGAACTTGAGAGATAGCACAGAAAAACATGAAAAGAGCTACAGCGGTGAAGATTAAAGAGAAAATACATCCGCAATAGAGGAATGCCCAGATGTGAAATAAATACCCACAATGGAAATGCTACAGTGTTTACTCCAATTTTGCTCAGAAATGCCCTTGTGCTGATAAAGAGGCCGATTTCTTCTTACCCAGTTAGGGGTTTTACTTTAAAATGTAGAATGCAATAAAGTTAAAATACCCAGGTTCAGAATATGTCAGAACAGCCACGACCATGAATAGTAGAAAAGACAGCCTGTAAAAAGTGTGATATACAAAAGGGCCGCATTATACATGTTAGAATTTCAACAAGAGTAGCTCATGAAAAGTAACAGAGGATACAAATTTAAGGTCACCCCTGTGAGAAATTTAACATGGCAGCCAAGGAAACAGTTAAGCACAAATACATATCACAATACATGAGCCACAGCCAGATTCGTAAGTGTTTACCACCTCAAGAGAAGATTCAAATAAGCTTTTAGTTTAAGAAGGAAGCAAAGAGACCATGGAGCTTACCATTTATGCCTTTAGATGACCAGACTGGTCGCGGCTGAGTTGAGTTCGAGCATTGTTTTATATATAAATCCAGTTCATATGGCGGCCAGAACAAGCAAGATATAGAATATATCAGATAAAGTCATAGCCGCAGCTGTATAGATCAGAAATGATTCAAAATGATAAGTAGTTTTCATTTTTGTGAAGGATCAAGTCATTACGCATTTTTCCTGTTGAGATTCTTCAGAAAACAACAAAGCATGTTGAAGTTTTGAGCCTTAGCATCAAAGAACTCTCAAAAAACCCTACTCATGGCGGTCGACTTCCTCCAAAAGCTTCTCCAGGTCAAATGCAAAAAAGTGATAATAACTTTTAGGGTTTGATGTTTTCCTTATTCATCCGCCCTAATTCTTTTTGATATTATCATTGATGATTTTTAATAATCATTTTGTTTTATTCTTCCTTCAAGATTCCTAGAAATGATGTGGTCAACCCATTATAATTGATTTATCAAGTGATATGGTCTGCCATTTCTTTTGAATGCATTTTTTCCTTATATCTCATATGCATAGAGTGGAGTAATAAGGTGGTCAGCCTTATCAACGATGGCAGGATTTAATTATTGACAAGTATATGCATAGTGATCAACGGTTATTATCAATGAGAAGATGCCTATTTTTACTTATGCTAAGTAAACTCACATTTAGCTTTAATCTTAATATTTTATTTTCATAATTTAATGTAAATGAATTAATTAGATGATATATTATAAATTATTTAATTAATTCATCTTTTTCAAATGCAAGTAAAGATATTATATAAAGTCAAATCTTAGTTTACTTCAGCTCTGCATCAGATTGTCAACTGAAGATTTATCATGAGAAAGATAGACTTTTAAATGTGCATGGGCGGATTGGTAAAAGCGAGGCAAATTTGCATGCATTAGCCCACTTTTTCAGGGGTTTCAGTTCAATTCGAGTTACTTATCAGTTGCACGCTTTATGACTGCCAGTTCGAGATTGTGTTCACTCTTTTTCACATGAGTTTGAGCCATTTTTTCAGGGATTTTCACTTGTGCTCGGATTTCGTATTGGAATTTTCATCTTTGCACTTTCAAATCACTTTCAGTTGCTTATTCATGCAATTTGAAGTGCATTCATTGTATATATTGAAAAAGTTTATCTTTTTCAATTCAGTTCTTGTTTTTCAACTTTTGCACTCTGCAAAGCGAATCATCTTGTAACTCAACATACATTTACAAATTAATACAGCAGTGTTTTTTTACAGGTTCAAAGTGTGTAATTGCAGAAGATTCCTTTTGAGTTTCAATACTTTAGAGTTTTCCTTCTAGATTTCAAGCATCATTTTGTGGAGAATTTGATCGAGGAATTACTGTGTTTCAGTTCTGAAACTCTAATTTTCTTTGTCTTTTTCACATATTTGTATGCAATTTAGTATAAATTCACTGGTTATGCACTGTGCTTATAAATTGATTAGTTAATTTTATTGTGAAAACTTCATTTTCCCTCAATATTGGATTACATTTAAGCCTATGTTAAAATCATTCAAGTGATTAAACTATTAAATCAGGTTGTGCAGATTGGAGTTTTGAGAAGTTTATTGTGAGTCATAGTTGCAAATTATTATCATTTAGGTGCAGTCATCTCTCATAGTTTTAGGATTTCAATTCAAGCAAGCTTTCTATCTCTTTCCCAACCAAGTCAGTTAGGTTTTAGGAGGTTTTCATCAGGGAACCAACCCTCTCTGGAGATTGATTCTCAAAATTAGGCAACCCATAAGCCTGAGAATCATTCCATGTTTCAACAAATTGCTAGATTTAAATAATTGAGCGTTCGGGTGCAATCTGGTTGACAATAGGTATAACACATAATTTCACACACCAACAAAAATGACTCCATTTGAAACTCTTTATGGCTACCTTCCACCATCTAGTACTTATTTATACTCTCATTTCAAAGCTCATGTAATGGAGGATCATAAATTCAACACCAACAAGAGATATTTTGAGGGGGGGTAGGGATTTATTCAATTGAAGTCTTATATGTTGGTTTTAATATATGTCTTGTACCTAGATAATTCACTCAATAGGTAATTAGGGGACATATTCAAATGTTACTTGTTTACTTAGGATACGATTCTTTCTAGAAGTCTTAGTTGGATTTTCTAGAACTTATCTTATCTAACTAGTATTGCTTGATTCCTAGGTAGTTTGTTAGTTGTCTCATGTAATAGGATTACTTGACACTTTTCATGATCTTGTATAATCCTATCTCTCTACCTTTCCTTTATAATCAAGGCATCCCATGTGCATTTGCATTGAATCAATTGAAGAACTATTAAACTTTGTCAAACGCATTGTTGAGTGAGAACTTTTCAGCTATGTCCTTCTTTGTGGAGGACTATTTTGGTCTAAGACTTATACTGGGAGTGATCTGCATTTACTCCCCAAGACGGTGGGAGAAAACTCTCACAGAGTGTTACCAGAAATTCCTTCCCTAGATCTGAGGAGTTTGATATTTTGAGAGATGTTAGAACAGGTTTAGGGAACTCAGGACGAATCGAGGGGAACCTCATAGGATGGTGCGACAATTCTTCCGGCAAGCAAGGAAGGAACTGTTTGAGGCAAGACGCTGCCGAGGATAGCCCTCCCAGCAATGCAATTTTCCAGCGCGTTTCCTCGTTTGGCAATTTGGGGCATAAATTTCCATTGGAATGGTTGCGCGTGGGCTTTTGAAGCAAAATATTCAGCGACCTTTTGGACTTCTACGGACAGCAATCTCGGCATACGTGCGTGTTTGTATCGGCGGACTTTACGGGCTGGCGCTAGCGAACGCCCTTCAATCATGGTGCCATCGAGACACCCACCACCACTACTCTCGACAGCCCTCTTCCGTTATTCATCATGGTTGCGACGCGCAATGTCGGTTTTTACGTGGATGGGGCATAGAACCCGTCGTTATGGCACGTTGTCATTACAACAGGTATTTGATAGTCTTCCTAATTGGGATTACTATTTGACAGAAATTGCTTCTTTTTTGTGGAGTCTCACATTTCATATTTGGAAGACCAATTTGAGGGGTTATCTCTCCTATTTGATGATAGTCATGGATCACCCATTATCACTTCATGTTTTTCTTTGGAGCTTGTTCAAGACTAGTTTCCACTTTTTCCTGTTTTGTCACATTTTTTTTGTGAATGGACATGTACCTGATTGGATTGTGGCATCATCATTATCCAAGAACTTGGAAACACTTGAGTAGATTTTAGAGACACAATCTGCATAAATATGGATTCCTCCTAATTCCTATCCTGAATGGGAAGCATTCTTGTAGTTTTACTTGGTGTATCTTCTTCCCAAGGGGAGAAACATTGTTTGTAGGAACTGGATATTTGAAGCACGGTAACGGCAGCCTGAAAGGCGTTGCGTGGGATATCTTATCTCTTTTTCCTCTTATGGGGTCATTGATTGTATATACATAGGTGGATGTAATTACCTTAGCGAATCATTGAGCCCACATCATGTTTACAAACTTTGTTTGTTTCTTTTTATCTCTTTTGGAGAGGGTGTTTTGTGCCATGGGGTTTTCTCCTTTTCTCTACTTGTGAGATATTGCATTGTAAATGGGTACCTAATATAGCCTAGTAGCTGGGACCCATAGTCATAGTCTTTGAATAGTTTGCATAATAATCTTCTCCCTAATTTGCACTTAAGGGGGGGTGTTTGTGTGAATATATGTCTTGTACCTAGATAATTCACTCACTAGGTAATTAGGGGACATATTCACATGTTAAGTTTACTTGGGATATAAGATTATTTCTAAAAGTCTTAGTTGGCTTTTCTAGAACTTATCTTATCTAGCTAGTATTGCTTGATTCCTAGGTAGTTAGTTTGTTAGTTATCTCATGTAATAGGATTAAGACACTTGTCATGATTTTGTCTAATCCTATCTCTCTACCTTACCTTTATAATCAAGGCATCTCATGTAAATTTGCATTGAATCAATTGAAGCTTAATTCAAGTATATTCAACCATCTTGTATTGTTGAAGCAAGCTTTCTTGCCATTCTCTCTCTTGTGGAAGATGTTTTAGTCTAGCAACTATTCCTGGGGGTGTTGGGGAGTCACCATGATGTAAGGGAGATGGTCTATTACATATTCAACACAATTTAGGATCAATAAAACAAATATTAGATTCATAAACTCCCTAATTGTCCCCTTCACAAGATAACTCTGCTCTTTGCTTGTAGGTGAGTAGACCTATGTTTTGCAGCCTATCTCCCAATTTACTCAACACCTATAGAAACTATTTATTGATACAGATACCCTTTTTGGCCATCTTAAACATACTCCAAAACCAATATTTACTCCTATAGAATAAATCTCTCAAAATATAGCTTCTTCGTTGTCCTAATAGATCAATTAGGCCTATTTTTCAAAACAACTACCCTTCAAAATTTTCCCCAATTGAAGACAATTGCTCATACCTTAAATTTAGTCAACATAATGAAATATTCAACAATTTTTAAGACCCTAAACCTTCATTCTACTGCTATCCCAAGAAACCCTTGTTTTCACCAATTTATGGTAGGGTTTATTTAAAATTCACCTTCCCAAACTCTCACTGGCAACTTTTCCAATTACAACTTTTGTAACATTTTTGCACTTTTGGAAATTTTGCATTTTTTGGACTCCAATACCTTTTACACACCACTAGAATGACTCAAAGCATTATTTTATGGTCAAGCATGACCTTATTTACCCTAACCTACAACTTGACTCACTAAAACCCAAAATAAGCCCTATTTACATATCTTGAACTTTTGAGCATTTTTTTACAATATTTCAACATTGTTTCACAAAATAATCTCTAATTACATGAAAATGGCCAATGAGGCCTTATTGACGCCCACCAAATGACTACAAATACCTAAACCAACCTAGGGCTCACCATTATTGACCAAATTCAAAAGAACCTAATTGGGTGCTCCTGCACCATGCAACCACCCTTTGAAGCTTTCCAAGTCTCTTGGAAACAAACTTTTGGCTGCTCCAACTTGTGCCTGACATCCTCTTGCTCCTCACCTTCTCTTTTCCTCTTCCTTTGAAGCTTACTTTGTTGTCCTGCAACTTTATCTCTAATTTTAGACTGTCCTTCACCTACCTTTGCTCTCTTTTGCTTAATCTAACCTGTCAAACCCCTCTTGTCTCTTCCTTTAGTCTTGACTATCCCTGCACTTACCCTATCACCTGCAATTACTTTGTCTTCCATCTTTGAGCCTTCCAGTTGTTTGTTATCTTTGATTTCCTAAACCACTATTGTTTTATATCTTCAACCATTGTCCTTCCAATTATGGACTGTCTTTCTTCTATCTTCAACACCATAGGGCACCTGATTGCCCCAATAAGCACTACTTGATTCTCTTCTTTCCTTTCCAAAGGATTTCTCTTCCTAACTTGCTTTGTCTCAGACCAAGACACCTCTTTATTTACCTTCTTTCTCCATATGAAGATATTTTTCTTCTTTTCTATCTACAAATCATTTGCACCTTTCTTATTTATTGTCTTGGCTTTATCAAAATTTGTATAGGCTGCTATCCCTTATTCCTTACCTCCATTCACATCCACAAACTCCTTTTTCCCAACCATGATCATCTCACCATGCTCCTTTGGCTCTTCATTCAATGGAGTCAAAATGTAAGTTTTTCCCTCCTTCACTATGGTGTAAGTATTTTTCTTTCCATCATATATAGCTGCCCTATCAAACTACCATGGCCTTCCTAGCAACAAGTGGCAACAATTCATGGGAAAGATATCACAAGTAACCTAATCTTTATACTAACCAATTTGAAAATCCATAATAGATTTCTCTTTCACCATTATAGACTATTGTTCACTAATCCAAGACACTGTATAGGGCTTCTCTAGAGGCATTCTTTTCAAATTCAATTTATCTACCATGTCACTAGACACCATATAATTTGTGCACCCAAAATCAACTACTACTCTACATACCTTATTCTTGCACCTGTAGGCTGTTATGAACAAAGCTCTCTTTTGGATTAGATATTTCTCCTTTAAGGTCTTCAACATTTGCTTTCTCAACATCATCATCTCACCTACTTCAGGAGTTGCTAGTAGAGAATTTGAACTTGAGCTTTCACATTCTTCTTCTTCTTGAACAATCTAAGCTCTTCTTTCACTTTTCTTTTCTCCTCCACTTGAAGTTGATCCAAACTCTTCTAGAAATTTTTATAATGGGTGACCATAATTTCCACACTTATAACATTTGCTTGCAAACTCATTGTAGTCTCTTCTTGTTTTGAAACTTGTCCTTCCTCCTCTCCAACCTCCTCTTGGTTCTAGTGTTTGTTCTTTGCTCTTGCTTACACTATCTTGTTCTTCATTTATCTTCCTTGTTCCTCTACCTCTATTCATGTTACCTCTACCCCTTCCTTTCCTTTCTTTTCTTCTTTTGATCCTACCTTTTTCCCTTACTAGCATTTGGAAACATTCCTCTACTATTTTATGAGGGTTCAAGCTGATTTTATCTCTTATGTTCAACCTTAAGCCACTCAAATATCTAGCTACTCTTTCCACTTCATATTAATTGTGACTTTCTCTTATGCATAATCTATGGAACTCTTCAATATAAGACATTACATCCATCTTCCTTTGCTTTAACTCTTTCAATTTCATAAAATTTTGAATAGCATAGTCTGTTGGTAAAAATTGAGATTTTACTTTTGCTACCATCCTATCCCAAGAACTTATTTTAGACTTACCTTTCTTGACTCTATCTTCTTGGAAAAAATTCCACCATGTGAGGGCTGGTCCTTTCAAAGTTTTCTTTTCATATTTAACCTTCTTACTATCCTCAATGTCTTCAAATTCAAAAAAGTTGTCTAAGGCATCAATCCATGCCAAAACCTCTTCACTATCCATCTTACCTCCATACATGGGTACCTCAACCTTCACCTTTGAAGTGCTATCACCTTTTATTTCCTTTAACATTCTAATCATCCTCTTTTCTTCAAGATCCAAATCATCTTCATCATCAACTGGAGGGTTTCCTTCTTCCTATTCATCTTATTTGTCACTCAAGTCTTCATTTACCATTCCCCTTCTTTGGTTCTTCTCCAAAACTACTACTCTTGCTATGGTGGCTTCTTGAGACTCTTTATAGAGAATTTCCTTCTACAACAATTTCTCTTTCAACTCCTTGATCTCTTTTTCCATTGTACTGGTTTTTGGAGGCATCTTTCCTTGTGACTCTTTAACTTCAATCTACAACCCTTCAGCTTCTGAGACCTATCCCTGTGCTCTGATACCAACTGATGCAAGGTAGATGGTGTATTATTTGTTCAACACAATTTAGGATCAATCAAATAAATATTAGATTCATAAACTCCCTAATTGTCCCCTTCACAAGATAACTCTGCTCTTTACTTATAGGTGAGTAGACCTATGTTTTGCAACCTATCTCCCAATTTACTCAACACCTATAGAAACTATTTACTGATCCAGATAACCTTTTTAGCCATCTAAACATACTCCAAAACCAATATTGACTCCTTTAGAACAAATCTCTCAAAACCCAACTTCTTTGTTGTCCTAATAGGTCAACTAGGCCTATTTTTCAAAACAACTACCCTTCAAACTTTTCCCCAGTTGAAGACAACTGCTCAAACCTTAAATTCAGTCAACATAATGACATATTCAACAATTTTTAAGACCCTAAACCTTCATTCTACTACTGCCCCAAGAAACCCTTGCTTTCACCAATTTATGGTAGGGTTTATTCAAAATTCACCTTCCAAAACTCTCACGGGTTTTTCAACACCTTAAACACTCCTAAAAATGTCCCCCCTCACTCAAAAGATCATCACCCAACCTCCACTCAACTCTTTGCTTCCTACTCTTTCTCAAAACCTCATATTTCATGCATAAATACACTGCAAATCCCTTAGGAAAGTCATGAATTTCTCACCAAACTCATCACTCAAAACCAAAACACTGACTACCACCCTAACTCCATCATTTGATTCCCATCCCATAGAGATACAGTAAGCACAACACTTGGGATGGGTTCAATACATAATTAACCTTTCAAATCCCTTAAACAGGGTAACTCGGTCTACTCAGATAAGTGGAGATAAAAATCCTCACGACCTCTTTCAAAATCTCAAATCAAATGCAAAACATAGCCAACACTCCTTTCCACCGAATGCACAAAATTTTAGAAAGATTTACTAAATTATAAGACCATACTAATCACTGGTAATACAGATTGTATAGAAAATTCACAATGAATGATGCAAAACGAGAGCCTTTATTATTATTTCTTCCTCAAAATTGTTTCAACAACCTTAATCAATGAAGGAATACATGTTTTTTTATAGATTATTTACATAAATCTTCCTTCAAGAACCGACCCATCATCTTACAAATCCCTCTTGACTCTTGAACTTCCTGAATTTGGCAACTTTTCCAATTACAACTTTTGCAGCATTTTTGCACTTTTGGCAATTTTGCATTTTTTGGACTCCAAGACCTTTTACACACCACTAGAATGACTCAAAGAGTCATTTGATGGTCAAACATGACCTTATTTATCCTAACTTACAACTTGACTCACTAAAACCCAAAATAAGCCCTATTTACATATCTTGCACTTTTGAGCATTTTTTTACAATATTTCAACATTGTTTCACAAAATAATCTCTAATTACATGCAAATGGTCAGGGAGGCCTTATTGACACCCAAAAAATATCTAAAAATACCTAAACCAACCTAGGATTCACCATTATTGACCAAATTCAAAAGAACCTAATTGGGTGCTCCTGCACCACACCATTTACTCCCACATTATAAATAAATATCACTTAAAAAACATAAGACCACAAAAATTGCACCCAAATTTGATGGTCCCTGTAAGGTTCTCCATTGAATAAGAAATGTAGCTTATAAGTTAGAAATTACACCCTCTTCCAGAATTCATCCTATCTTCCATGTCTCTTTTTTGAAGAAAGAAAGAGCTAACAATAGTTTAATCCAATTAGAATTTCCTGAGCTAGGTGAAGAAGAGAAGTTTATTTTGGAACATGAGGCAATCATTGATAAATGGGTAAAATAATTATAAAATATTCATCTTAGAATTCCTAATCAAGTAAAATAATTTTCCAATTGAAGATGCAACATGTGAACATAAAAAAATTCATACATAAGCATCCATAGTTGCTAAGCATTGAGGATGATGTTTTTTTTTAAGGGGATAAGCATGTTCAAACTCTCATATTATTTATTTCTAAACTATATAATAAGGAAAAAAAATTGTGGCTTGTTTAACCTCAACATTAGTTTTAGTTACTATCTTAATCCTTCTTAATTAGGATGAGGGGGTATGCGCCTATATAGTTAAGCCTATAAATAAAGAAGATAGTTCATGAATTTAAAAATATAAGTTCATTTATTATCTTTTAATTGTTGGAGGTCACACTTTCAAATTTATTTGCTATTCTTTTTTATCTTTGTTTTTATTTCCAAGAAATATACATAACTATTATAGTTAAGAACTCAAAATTTACACTATCACTAATGATTTAGATTCATATAGCCAACTTTCACCAACATATACATGTCAAATGTGAAATTGATTGTGTGCATAAATAAAGGATAAATAGTCAACCTATTTGAATAGAAAAGATTTTAGAATGTGTTTGATCTCTTCCTCACTAAATTTTTAATTTATAGAGACCTTAAAGAGGTTTAAAATGAATAAAACATAATTTTTTTATGGATTAAAGGGAACATGTGGTGAGCCACTTTTATGGTTACAACTTTAAAACTTAAATTGGAAGTTTTTACCACAATAGAGATCCATTTAAAACTCATCAAAGATAACAATTTGGTGAGAGACAAATATATCATATGAAAATTAGAAAAATGATTATGAATAACAATTTTATAGGTTTGAGAATATTTACCTCAAAAATTACCAAAGAGAAGTCACATTCTACTAGGGAAATTGTTATAGTAGAAGAATAAGAAACTTTAAAAATAATATGAAGAAAAATTCTAATAGGATAATTTCCATTTAGAGTTGTAAAGGGTTTACTAAGCATTGAACATGTTTTAAACAAGATTTGGCTTTGGAATGAACAAGATTCATCTCCCATATGAATCAAAATAAGAAGCAATAAACAAATTTTGGATAATTAACAATTGTGAGCAATCACCATGTAATTAGTTTAATGTGTCATGTTGCAATATTTGCACAATAGTGTAATCAACTATAAGTGGCACTTATCCCACCATATAAATTTAAAATCTTTGAATACAAAATAAATGAGTGGCATGGGGATGTATGATGTACAATTGTTTAACATATGGGACTCAAATAAATTGTCATGAATATTAATGTTTCAAATATCTATGACCAAAAAGCTTGACAATTAGGTATCCACATGTTAAGTTTTAGCTTGCTCTATATTCATAGATAATTAATAGGTCCTGTAAAAATATTTAAAAAATAGGCTAGAACATGATCAAATCCATCCAAAAGAAAATATTTGGACTTACCATGTATTTTTAGACAAATTGTTACCTAGGGGGTAGCTCCAATCTCATTACTTGAAAGAAAAAAATGTTAGATTGAGAGTTTGCAAGCCATTGTTTGGAGACATATATTGTAATCAATCTCATGGAAATTTCAAACATCCTATCTAATTTTGCAGAAGATAACACCCTTTGTTGGAAATTAAGTCTAGAAAAGGTTGTAAATCCTTTTTAAATAGATAAGAACAAAACAAATCCATAGCCTTAGCAAGTTTCTTGGTCTCCTCCATTCTACCATATTTAACCACATCGAATGACAACCCTTTATTTAGAGACTTGTTGAATGAAAAGATAGTTTTTCTAATGTTGTCTACCAAATCCTCTATTAGCAAGCATTTCACCAGTAGTTACACGATCATTTTCCTTTTGAAGGCTTTGTAGGAGCTAAAAATTAGCTCTATCCCAAGACTAGTTGGAAAAATAATGAAAACCTTCCTCAAGAGAGTATGAAATAAATGAGCTTCCTTGATATCAAGATCTATCAAATATGATGTTGAGGCATCATAGAAAAGTGTACTTGACAATGACCTTGCTTATATAGACAAGGTGTGATGAAGTGCAAAATGCCAAAACATTAAATGATTGGTGTAATTATTATTATTTTTATCAGTAAAAGGTTATATTTTATTACTTATAATAGAAATTTACATAAAAGGTTTTAAATACAATATATAGTCATCACCAGCTTTGACCAAAAATATTTGCAGCATCCAAATAAAATCCCCATGAGCACCATTTTGCCTATGTTTTCACTTGGATCCTAGATCAGATTTCAAAATACTACATAATAAAGATTAACCCTTTCCCCTGGTTCCATCCCTTGTTATGCTTTTCCTGCATATTTGTGGCCCACAAAAAGCACCAAAATACTAGCACTACTTACCAAAAGACCAACTCGTTCAAACTCAGATTCTTGTGTAAATCGGATCTTCTCGTTCTTTGTTTTCCATTCGCATCCTCCTAGCTGCTTCAAAGCCCTAACGCCATTCGCTTCACTTCGCCAAAAATTCTCATTGGTACGAGACCAGAAAAATGTGGTGTCACTTTCATCATCCCACGTTTTCAGTTAAATTACCGTCACACCATTTCCTCCTCCTCATTCCACGCTTCTTTCGTGGGAACTGACTCGGCACCCTTGCATCCGCTAGTTGTTTGCCCTCACCCTGTCGATGCAGTTCTGTTTTCAAGTTTTCCCACGCCACTGAAATTACTTGTTTATACTCCTCCCTGTCAGTTCGCCTTCTCCACCTAACAAATGGAATCAATCCTTCTTCTATGGCCTCGTCCATGTCTTCTATGCCTTCTGAAACATCAAAACCCACACCCAGCACCGCCCATAATGATTGATGTAATTATTAAATGTCATAAGCCATCATTAAATTACCTAGGACACTAATATTTAAATCTTATCTAAACAACTTAAATATGCCTAGGACCTGAGTAGACTTAACATGTAAATAGGGCCTACTAATAACTAGCTAGGAAAATTGCCTTTTTACACCAACACCCCTCTTAAGTGCAACTTAGGGAGAAGAAATTATTATATAAATGATGTAATAATACAAGGATAGGTCTCGAGTACAAGGATATTTTATGTACCAATGTGAAAATGCAAATACAATCTCTCATAAATGAATAAAAAGAGAAAAACCATATGGTAAAAACCCCCTCTCCAAAACAAAGAAAAGATACAAATAAGGATGATGTATGGAGGACTCAATGGTACCCCCAAGGACTACATCGGTCATAAATATATAATCAATGTCCCCTATAGGAGGGAAAGATAGAGACTATGTAGCCCCCACATAATGTATAATCTCCTGCAAAAAAGGTAAGTTCTTGAAGACAAAACATGATCCAATATTGACAAATAACTTGTCTCCCTTTCGAAAGAAATAAAACCTAGTAAAAATGCAAGAATGCTTCCCATTATGGATAGGAATTGAGAATAAGCATAAGCATGTATGATGATGTCTCTAAAAATTTCTCATGTGTTTTCTTGTCAATGAAAATGATGATGCCACAATCAAATTAGGTACAAGCCCAAACAATGAAGAAGGTGACAAACCAAGACTATGTGGGAACTATTTTTGAAAAAGAGACAAAGACAGTGATGAGATGATAATAGTTGTTCAATGATTGTCATCAAAGAGGGGAGATCACCCCTCAAATGTGTCTTCCAAATCTAAAATGTGAGACTCCACAAACAACGATGAATTGTTTGGTAAATATGAATCCCAATCAAGAAGACAATTAGATACAAGTCTATTGGAATGAATTAGTGGAAAATCTCAATGAATCACCAATAGAAGATGAATGGTCCTATTGAGAAAGAATGATGGGAGCCTCAACCAATGACTTTGCACAAGGAATCATTGAAGGTGAAGGATCAACAACCTTCTTTGAACGATAAGAAAGAGCGTTTAAAGAAACCCCATCATCCTCATTTGAAGATTTAAAGCACTCCAAATATTCAAACTCCTACATAGTATCATAAACATAGGGTATCCATTCTGAAAAATGAAGAGGTATAAGACAATATGACAAAGGATCATCTGGGAATGGCTAAGTATTAGGATCTCCATATATCTCCCAAATTTTAGTCCAAAGAACATGAGGACACTCAAAATAAATAAATACCATTTAGAATGTCATCATATACATGCAAAGCAATAACTCCTAAGAGATGATCCTTTTTTATAATTCCAAGAAAATTTCTTACTAGTTCTACCTAGAGGGGGAACTAGACTATACAAATGTGGCAACAAATGAAGCCAATGGAGATGTTTTATGATGTCATCTCTCCATTGCTTATAGTTCCCATTTTCAATCTAATCAAAGAAGGATGAAATGAAAACCCCATAATGAACTATGAAATATCTCCAAAATTATAAAAGTTGAAACCTTCAACAGTAATTAGAAATCCCCAAACATGATGTATATTGCAAATGAAGCCTTCCCAAAAAATAGAACCTCTCCAGGAGTCAAGATACCCAAGAAATTAATTAGAATGTAAATATGCCAAAATCTGAATAAATAATATCTAGAGCTAAAAATGGAAAATGTGCATCTGCACAATGATAGATATCTTCAATACCTTTTTGATGCCACAAAAATCACCAAAAATGGAGATCTAGGTAAAAAGTTATGAGCTCAAAGGTCCAAATGGGAGATCCAAATTCAAATAGAAATAAAATATTCTAGGAGTAAGATATTGTAATAATATTTACACTATTATAAAGGGATTAGAACTAGCTCTCCAATGATATCTCATTTTTTGAAAATCTAATACCTGAGTCAAAAGTTATGGCAATTTTAAAAAATTGTCGACTTAAGGCTTGAGGGACCAAAATTAAGCCCCCTAAGAATTGTAGGTGGTCCCCATGTGGCCAGAAGCTAGAAGACTAGGTTGAGAAATGGTATGATGTTTGTGTAACTATGAAATTTAACACATTCCTCTGTGATGGTCATTTGGTTGTCAAATTTAAGATAGTCACCTGAAAAAATTTAAAAATTGCCAAAAATATGTTTTCTTCAAAATATGAAATATTTTCTATGAAAATGGGGGATTTTAGGCATTTCAAACACAATGGTAGGGTCAATTTTTTCCCAATATGCTTTAAAAATTAGCTATCCCCTAGATCTAGTAACCATCTCCTAATTTGAAACCCTCGTAGATCTAAAAATATGTAAGTTTTTGATGAAATAAAAGGAAATCTTGACTTTCTTAGATGCCCAAAACTCAAATATGAGCTTACATTATCTCCAACATGTGCCAAAATTAACCTGCAATAAAAACCCACAAATAGGAACCCTCTAAAATAAATGGTTTTTCAAGTTTTTCTAATTCCCGAGATCACCATAGGGTGCAAAAGAAGAGCATACCCAACCTTACTAAAAATCACTAATATCTCTTATTGACAATAGCTCTACCCACAAATCTGAGAAGGAGTTTGCAAGGTCATGCTTTGATACCCAAGTAGGAGCTGAAAATTAGCTCTATCCCAAGACCACCTGCAAAAACAATGAAAACCTTCCATAAGAGAGTATGCGAGAAATGACCTTGCTTGATATTAAGATCTATCAAATATGATGATGAGATCTCATACAAAAGTGTACAATGACCTTGCTTATATAGACAAGGTGTGATGAAGTACCAAATACTAAAGCATTAAATGACTGGTGTGATTATTAAATGACATGAGCCATCATTAAATGACCCAAGACACTAATTTTTAATCAAATCTAAAATCTTATCCAAACGACTTAAATATGCCTAGGACCTAAGTGGATTTAACATGTAAATGCGAAGCCAATAATAACTAGTTAGGAAAATTACCTATTTACACCAATAGGCTTTAACTGTGTTTGAAAGAGGTCAATTGATGAGATCATTATCATGTATGAGCCTGTCTCTAGCCTCTTCTACCTGATTACTATTGGTGTGAATAATTATTGTACCTAGTTAATTCTTTACTAGGGACTTAGGGGACTTATTTCACATGTTAAGTTTACTTAGGATATTAGTTGTCTTATCTAGGCTTTACATTTTCCTAGATAGTTATGATTTAGGTGTCTCATGTGATAGGATTAAGACACTTGTCATGATCTTGTCCTATCCTATCTCTCATCCTTGCCTTTATAAGCAAGGCATCTCTAGCATATTTTTCACTGTATTGTATTGCATAGCATATTGATCGTATTATATCATATTGCAATTCTTGTTTGGTGGAATAGCATCTTCCATTATTATTCAGAAGGCCCCAAAACCCATATTCTCATATTAAAAAGTTCTATTTTAGACGAATTTGATTTTTGGCAAGTTTTTCTTTTGCTAGGGGGTCATCATTGCAGGCCTAATTTCAACCAATTTTCAAAAATTTATAATGTTTTTCCATGGTGTCCATTTTTCGCAAATGAGATATCATCAAAAATTTAGTTTGACAAAATTCGTAATGATACAGTTGATTTTTTCAGATTTTGCAATTGTTTTCCATTTTTCAACTCGAAGGTACAGGGACATTTATTACTTGTAACTAGCATAACTTTTGCATACGAAGTCAAAATTTAGATTTTTTTTTTTGAAATTTCTCAGAAAATTGCAAGGAATCTGTTTTCAACTTGTTTTTTAGTTTTATCAAGCTATTTTTTCTGAAAAATATAAAAATCACCATGTGTTATAAATGGTTGATTTGAGCTTGTCAATTGTAAAAATTGTAAAATTTCTTTATTGTAATTTGTTGGGGGGTTGCAAATTAAGTTTTAATACATTCTTGGGGGGTGAAAGGCACAATTTAAATGTCATATTTTCTTCTTTCTTTTGGTGTTCATGGCGGATCTAAGGAAAATTGAACCACTCACTCCACACAATTATCATACATGGAATCTAAAAATGACTCAATTGTTACAATCTAAGGGTCTATGGCCAATGTTAGATGTAGAACAACTTGATTTCACAAGGGAAGATGAATTTTTTTTCCATATATGTAAAATGGATGAAGCAAAAGGGTTAATTGGCTTACATGTATCTGAGAACTTGTTTCATATTTCGTAGTGTAAAAAACCTAAGAATGTTTAGGATAAAATTGAAGAATTGTATGGTAAAATTAATCAATTCAAATTATTGCAACTTCATATCTAAAATCACTCTCTCCAGATGCATTTCCTTCAATTTAGGATTTCCTTGCACAATTCAAGTTGATTTTGTCACAATTAAAAGGATGTGGACATGATAAATCTAGTGATGAATGTATCTTCTTGATTTTGTCAAAGTCAAGAATCCCTTACCAAGTGTTTTCTTCTACTTTCTATTCAATTATGGATTCTATGGAGAAAGATTATAAAATTCCTTCATTTAAGTTGTTTTGTGAGCGTCTTACTCGGGAGGAGGCCGAGTTGATTTAGTTGGATTCTCTACCTAGTTCTAAGAATCATGCTCTAATGGCTCAATCATCCAAGGGTAAAGCAAAGAATAAAAAGAAACCAAATACATAATCATCTTCAGGTAGTGAGACTCCCTCCAAATCGAAGCCGAAGAACAATCAAAAGTCCACTCCATCTCCTTCTTCTTCTACCTCTAGAGATTCTTCTTCCAAGCCCAAGAAAAAGAAAGGAGATCCTTGTTCATTTTGTGGAAAAACTAGGCATAATGAGGTTCATTGTTTCAAGAGACTTGAAGCCTTGGAGGAATCTATAGAGAAACACAACATTTTAGTGTCATCCATATTCCATGGGAAAAGGGAAAGCTCTTTCAACACAGGCCATTCATTCATCTTCAAATAGTTGGATTCTTGATTTAAGTGCTTCACATCACATGACCAATTCACATGATCTTCTTGATTCCATTGTTCATACTTCTACTTCTCAAATTGCAGTTGGGAACTCTTCATAGGTTCCAGTTTTAGGGAAGGGATCCATTCATATGCTAGATGGGTGCATTGAGGATGTTCTTCAAGTTCATGATATTTTAGTGAATCTACTTTCTATATATCATTTTTTTCTTTTTGGAGATGGGAAGTCAGTTGAGTTTACTCCACAGAATGTGACTATTAGATAGTTGTAGGATACTAAGAAGGTTGTTGCTATATGGATAGTTGATCATGAGAACTATTTGTATCAATTTGATGGATTTGAGTCTTCAATAGGTTCATGTTTTGTTGCTCATGCTAATTCAATGAACAAGCTTTCACATGAAATATTTGGGCACTTGAACTATAGATATCTTTAGTAGATGCAAGCACATAACTTAGTGGTTGGTATTCCAAATATCTCTTGCACGGATGGTGTTTTTCAAGGTTGTGTTCTTGGCAAGCAACATCAAGATCCTTTTCTTAAGGGTCAAGCTACACGTGCAACCACACCCCTTGAGTTGGTCCATAGTGATCTCATGCCATTCTCAACTCATTTTCCAGGGACTAAGCATGTGCTCACATTCATTGATGATTTTTCTCACCACACATGGGTCTACTTTTTGAAGCTCAAGAGTGAGGTTCTCACCATCTTCAAGACCTTCAAAAAATTTGTGGAGAAGCAATCAAGTTTTTCTCTTCAATGGATATGCACAGATAATGGGGGGAGTATTTCAATCAGGAATTTTAGGATTTTTGCTATGATCATGGTATTCGTCATTAGCACACGGTTCCTTACACTCCTCAACAAAATGGTGTGGTAGAGAGAAAGAACATGACTCTCAAGGAGATAGAAAATTGTATGATTCATTCTAGGTCCATGGCTCCAACATTTTGGGTCAAAGCTATCAATTGTGCCAACTATATTTAGAACTGTATGCCCCACAAGGCAGTTCAAAATATGACTCTTGAGGAGGCTTGGTATCATCGTAAGCCTAATGTATCCTTCTTCAAAGTATTTAGTAGTGAGGCTTGGGAATTCATTTTGGATGGTCAATGTAAATCCATGGAGAAGAAGAGTTAGTGGTACATCTTTGTTGGCTATTGTGAGGATGTGAAGGCATACAAATTGTTTGATCCTGACACACAAGAGGTTCATTTTTGATGTGATGTTCAATTTTTTGAGTCCTTCACATAGACAGATCATCCTTCAACTTCTTCATCACAACCTACTCACTCTTCTTCAGTTGATGATGTTTTGATACTTGAGGAAGATTTTTATGATGGTCTTGATCCACCTCCTCCTCATTCACCCACTAGGCCACAATGGGCTCGAGTTACTCTTGAGGAGGTTGGTCCTCTTGTTGGTGATGTTACAGACACTAGTTGCACTCATTCTCAGACTTCGAGAATTAGTATTTTGAGTCATGTTTCAGATGATCCTCAAAAGTTTTTTGATGCTTCAAGTATTCTAGAGTGGGATAGTGCTATGGCTAATGAGTATTCTTCTTTGATGAAGAATCATACTTGGGATCTCGTACCTCTTCCTAAGGGAAGAAATTTGGTTCGATGCAAGTGGGTGTATCCTACCAAGTATGTAGTAGATGGTTCCATTGACAAGTACAAGGCTCATCTAATTGAAAAGGGGCCTTCTCAGGTTGAAGGAATTGACTATTCTGAGATCTTTTCTCCTGTTCCCAAGATGGATTCTATTCACCTTGCCTTGCTATAGCTACATCATACGGATGGTCAGTGTATCAAATGGATGTGAAGAGTACTTTCTTGCATGGGGATCTTCATGAGGAGACCTATATGGAGTAGCCACCAAGTTTTGTATAGGATTCTTCACTTTTTTTAAGGCTTCGACGTTCATTATATGGTCTCAAACAAGCCCCTCGAGCTTGGTATGAGAAGATGGATAGTTTCTTGCTTGCTTTCAACTATAATCATTGCCATTTTGATCCCATAGTCTATACTCAGTGACATGGAAAGGATATCCTCATACTTGTGCTCTATGTAGATGATTTGATTCTCATAGGTAGTTCTACTTCCATGATTTAGAGTACACAATAAGCATTGATGGAGCGATTTGATATGATGGACCTTGGTCTTCAGGTTCATCAGACTTTTGAGGGGATCTTCATTTTCCAATAGAAGTACGCTCTTGATTTGCTTTAGAGATTTGGCATGGTTGATTACAAGCCTACCCCCACTCCATTTCAGTCAGGTGTTGTACTGTCTACTAATTGCTCTACTCCTACAGTTGATCCTACCTTGTATCAAAAGTTGGTTGGCAGTCTTTTGTACTTGACATGCAGTCATCTTGATATTTCATTTTTTGTTGGACTCGTATCTTGCTTCTCTCAAGAGCCTCATGAGATTCATTGGAAGGCCTCCAAACGTATCTTGTGATGCATTTAAGGCACTAGTCATTTTGGCATTCATTACATATTAGGTGCATCTCATATTGTGGGCTTCACTGAATCAAATTGGGTTGGTGATGTCAATGATCAAACATCTACTTATGGCTTTGTATTTTGCATTGCTTTTGGTTTGATTGCATGGTCATGCAAGAAGAAAATTGCTATTGCATTATCATCGACAGAGGTTGAGTATCGAGGTGTAGTTTTGGCTAGTTAGGAAGTTTTGTGGCTTTGTTAGTTGATGAATGAGTTTGGATTCCTTTCCACTCAACCCACTGCTCTTTGGTGTGATAACCAGAGTGCCATCCATATTTCTCGCAACCCAATGGAGCATTAGTGAATTAAGCATATTGAGATCCACATGCACTTCATCAAGAAACTCATCTAGGATGGTGTTCTTAGCTTGGAGTATTTTCCTATAGATCAGAAAATTGTAGACATCTTCACTAAACCTTTGGCATCGTCTTGTTATCTTCAATTACAATCAATGCTTGGGGTGAAGGAAGTTGTCCTTATGGGGTCTTGAGGAGTCCTCCTTCATTTTTCTTTGCAGCTTTTTCTCTCTTTTGGAGAGGAATTTTCTCCTATTGGTTTTTTCTCCTTTTCTCCACTTGTGAGAGTTTTTTTGTTTGTACATGGGTACCTCATTAGGCCTTGTTGTTGGAACCCATATTTTGCATATTTGCATAGGTTTTTTCCTCCCTAAGTTACACTTAAGGGGGGGTATTGGTGTGAATAAGTCTTGTACCTAGTTAATTCTTTACTAGGGACTTAGGGGACTTAGTTCACATGTTAAGTTTACTAAGGGTATTAGTTGTCTTATCTAGACAATCCATATCTATCTTATCTAGACTTTACATTTTCCTGGGTAATTATGAGTTAGTTGTCTCATCCGATAGTATTAAGACCCTTTTCATGATCTTTCCTTATCCAATCTCTCATCCTTTCCTTTATAAGCAAGGCATCTCTAGCATATTTTGCATTGTATTGTATTGCATAGCATATTGATCATATTGTATCATATTGCAATTCTTGTTTGGTGGAATAACATATTCCATTGTTGCTTCTCTTTATCTCTTGTGGAGGTTATTTGGTGTTGCATATTGAAGATCTTGGTTGCTCACTTCAAAAATTATGACTCTTATAGCTTGCTCCACCAAGGGATCATTGATCTTGAACACATGCGAAAATTGAGTCAATCCATCTTCCTACTTGCATTGACATCTACAACTGGGGATGACAATTTTTTTCATTGTTTACTTTACCCTTTCTTCATGCTTTGCTATGTAGTGAAGGAGTTTCTAAATATCAATTGTAAGTAAATATTTTTCATATGATTTATTCTAGTGGCGCTAGCTTTGAATCTTTCCATGCATTTTTCTTCGACCAAAGAGGTGAAAAGTGGATCAAAATATTAATTATTCCCAAAAATAATTGTTAATGGATGGGTTGTCGTATACTACTACTCCATGCCTTGGTAGCATCTTTTTCTATGAGTTCTTACAAACCATTCTAGTCTCGATATTGGTTTGACTTGATAATCCTTGTATTTTTTTCAATGCATCTATTGGAAAGACAATCTGTTATGAAATTTACTTCCCTATACACATGTTGTTGAGTGTAATTATCTATTTCCTTGAGATAAGAGTGAATTTTCTCAATCCACATTAAAGATCTCCAACTAGGGGCAATGTTGCACAAATGGTTGTCATTGCATCAAAAGATTAACCTGTCAATGCCCGATATAATCGCCAAAGTTAATGAATCCATAGGAGGAAATTAATCCATGTCACCATCCCAAGCACTACACTACACAACACAAGGAGACCAAGGGAATAAACCTCGTAACAATCCCCCAAGAACAAGTGAGGGGTTCGACCCCGTGACCCAGGCTTTGATATTGATTGTTGCATGGATGGTTGTCATTGCACCAAAATATCGACATGTTAATGCCCGATACAACTGTTAGAGTTAATGAATCCATGGGAGGAAGTTAAGCCATGTCATGAACACAAGTGTTGCATTGCAAAACACAAGGAGACCAAGGGAACACACCTTTAAATAGGTAATCTGAGAGCTAATTGCTCTTATTATGCTGAAGATGTTCCATCTATGAAACTAAATGGGCTAAGTTTTATGATCAATGGTATGGCATGTGGGATAAGAGATGCAAGATGATGAGAGTAATCTCATCCATTCATTAAAGAAATAAAATTTTAGTGGCCACCAACCATTTTTTCAATGTTGACGTTGTGCATGGTCTTTAATTTTTAAAGCAGCCTTTATTTGTATCTTCCATAGCTCCCTGTTGATATTTGATAATCCCTCGCCCTAACAAATATTGGAGAATAGTTGTAAAGTGCATCCCTTTGAGTAATTTTCAATCTTGTTTTTTAGAATGTGCTCTATGTTTGCAAGATTTGCAATTATGATATCTTTGATTCCACCAAGTTGTTGGAGCTTGAAAGCATTGGTTGGCATCTTCCTGAGTATATGCTTGAAACATTGTAGAAATCTACAATGATTTCTTGAGAATTTGAAAGCAAAGCCGACTATGGGATAGAATTTATGGAAAATCCAGAGCATTTCCAACTAGAATATCTAACAAAAATCCTCCTTCCATTATGCTTTGATGGAATTTTGTATGTTGTTACAAATATTGTGGAATTTGGTTGAAATATTTTAAATTTTTCTCATCAAATTAATTTTGTGCATACCCTACAATAATTGAAGTCCATGACATGACATATATTTCAGGCATTTTGTCAAATAGTTCATGTGCCTTGTCTATGCTTCCACATTTACATATATGTCTACAAGGGAAATTGCAGCTATACAACATTGATGGATTTTTTGTATCCTTTATGCTATGATGGATCTCCATACTCTTCTCCAAAGCTTCAATTTTTACATAGACTAGGAGTACATTAGCAAATGTGAACTGATATGGTTGAAAACTTGATTGTTGCATTTATTGAAACAGAGTGACTTCCTCCTAATGATACACATCTTTTGTACATTATAATAATCATATTCCATGTGACAATATCACATTCTTACATATGGTAAACATGTTATGATAATTCACCAAACTTTTGCAAATAGGCTTATTATGTAAAGCAAATGCAAATCACTTGTGAGCGATGAAAGAGTACATTTTTTCCTTGTGAAAGGGACTTCTTGAGAATGTAGATTTGCAATAATTAAAGATATTTTGAAGAGTCTTTAGGGGGGTTGTGAGTAGTAATCATAATGAGTAACACCTCCTTCAAATGCCCCTCTCTATATGAGATTGAGATGCGTAGTGGATGGCAAAGGAATTTTATGATTATAATTGGAGTATGAAAACTATGAGGTTACTCTTTAATATGTCATTCCCTTTTTGGATCCTTTCACAATGTTTAAAAAAATAAAATTTCAATGATAGACATGTAACTTGGCATGTATTGTAAGTGAGGTAGCATTGACATGGAAAATAATCTTGGCATAGTAGAACTTTTGGCATAGGATACACATCATGAAATGATAATATTTAGTGAGGTGGCATGATAAGTAATAAGTTGATAGTATATTGAGTGGGTAACATATTAAATATCATAATTAATGTCATCCATGAATGCATTTATCATTGAAAAATGGGTGAACCTTCTTGGAGATGTTTGGAATAAACTTATTTCATTTACATTGTGTTTAATTTCCAAGCTCTAACAATTTTTGAAGTGACTAATCATTTTATAGGTATATTTTAGCCATCTTTTAGATGTTGTGTTCTATATGGTTTTATTCAATCTATCAGCTCTTTTAAAAATATTGTTGTCATTCATTGGAGTAAAGTTATTTTGAAATTTTATCTTTGTTTTAGCATTCAAAAATTTAAATCTTCAACTTTCTTAGAGTGAGAACATTCATATGGAAGAGGGATTCTTAAAATTGCAAATTCTTTCAAAGTTACCATTCTTGAACAACTCACTAGTTTGTATAGTTTGTATAGGGCTCCCATTGATTTCATCATTTATCATCTTCCCCTTCCTAGTCTGTCCTCATGAGTTTCATGACATCTATCTTTTTGTGCTTAGTAGCAACTGTCTTGGTGAGTGTAAACTTATATATATAAAGCTTGTATATTCCTCTCAATCCCCCCTTTTACATATCATTGATCTCTCCCCCTTAGCATGCTACAAATTGATATTTATGAAGAATATTATCTCCTAGTAAGCACCACTTCTTCTCACCTTTGTTGCCACACCCCCGAAAAATATTTTTCATTCTTCCACCTATGTCTAGTCATCATCACATTATGCATATTTTGTGCTTGATTCTTAGATATAGTTGTTATAGTTATTCTTTCATAGGTAGACTACTTGCTTGCAATGGGACCTTAGTCTTGTAAATGTCACATGCTCTTTCTCTTCTCACTTGCATATAGAGTAAGCTATTTGCTTTGTAAGAATACAATTACTTGCAATGCTTTCTTACTCACTAAAAAAATGATTGGCAATGGCAATTAAATTATTGGTGAAATAATCCATATCATTACATACAACAAAAATAAAGGGTGTGAAGATGACAACTCTAAAGAGTTTGTGTTGGATTTAAAGATATTTCATGCTCTTCATAAACAAAATATCTATTCGTGGCAACGGGTTTTTCTGTAGGTGCATTGGTAGGAGGTTTTACTTTTGTTTGCATGTTGTATACAACTAGGAACCATAGATGGCAAGAGCGTGGAGAGAATTTTGTAAAACATAGGAAAATTGCCTCCATCACCACACTCTACTAACTGCTTTTTTGTTATGGAACCCAATATTTCTATTGCTTATATAGGGGAGAGAACCCAATACTTGAGCACCCTAACTATACACTTCTCAAAATTCTACTTGGAAATTTTAAATGACTCCCAACTTTTCCAGTAGAGTCCCCTGCTTAGAATTAGGGTTTCATGGTGCCACATTAGCATGTATTTTTTTTAGGTGTCCAAAAAGACCCCCAAAAAATAAACCAATAGTTGTTCACTCAGTCATGTTTTATTAGTGTGTTGATGTGGCATCATGTGATTTGTTGCTTTTTAGATCTAAGGAATACATTTCATTAAGTTATGGGTACTCAAATATTGGGTACTTAAATCAAAAAGTCTTAAATTTTTTGGTATAGTTTTATTTTTAAACTTTTGATTATTTTGTGAGGTCCATATCTCATTTCTACTAATATCTCCTAAATTTGGATTACATACACACAATTCCTATTGGTATGTGGTGACTAATCATGCAAATACTATACACTTGTAACAAGAAATGGGGTTTGGGGCATCGCCTTGAAAAAAAAATCATTAGCATGTCAAGGTTTTTTCTTGTTGACATATCAAGGTTTTTTTCCCATTGACAAGTCAAGGTTTTCCTGTTAACACGTCAAATGAAAAAAGACCTTGTAAAACCCTAATTCTAGAAGGTTCCAAAAAGGTTGTTATAAGTGGTTGGGATGAATGTTGTGGCATGGTGTTCACGAGATTGTAATCTATTTTACACTAGATAATAATATCATTGGATGGTTGAGTTTCTATGGATGTAGCTCATATTGGGTGAACCACGTTAAATTTAGTGTTGATCTCTTTTGTGTTATTCTTCATTGTTATTTCTAGGTTATTTAATTTGCATATAATTGTTAATGTTTATTGCTCCAATCTACTTGAACCCTAACACTTCCCTCCTTCAATCTTATATTATTTAGTACTCAAATGAGTATATATGATATTAATTATATCATGACAAAAATAAGTGGACTTTGTTTTAATTTCATTTTTCTATTTGAAGATGAGTAAACTTGAAATTTGGTTGTTGTGCATAGCTTTATTCAAGAATCTTTGTTGGAAAATATAATGCAATTTTAAGAATATATTATCATACAAAAGGAAAAAAATTGAATAAATTTAACTTTCTATATAATTATAAATGTGTTCTATTAAAAATAAATATCATTTTTAATCAGATCATTTTTTGTTTAATTATAATTATGTTCTATTAAAAATTGTTTGTTAAGTAGATTCAATCACAAAATTGTATCAGTTTCAATTTCAAATGTATATTACAACATAGCTTACCACTAAAAATACTTTGGGAAATTAATTCTATGTTATATGGTATCCATCATACCTACAAATCAACCTACACTAAGGTCCTTGTCAATTTATCAACTAGAAATAATTTCACCCATCATTTTTTGGGTAAGAAGTAATGAAGCTTTATACTTGGAGGCCAAATAGACATTCCACATTGTCAACTTGAATCTAATGGACTTGGCACTTGGAGCCTAAACTTAAAGTGATCAAATTTTATGGGAGAAAATTGTTTGGTAGAATTCCCGAAAGATGTTTTTCATGCCTTTCTATGATCATAAAATATGCACAAAATGGATTTGTTCAAAATTCCTAGGAAGCTTTCAAGAAAATGCAAATGAAATGTAAAAATTCAATCTCAAAAACTTTTTCCTACCTTCACCTTAATTATACCAAAATAGGAGCTCTATAATAGGGTATGGCATCTATCACAACATAATAGAGGTCAATTTTGTTAGATGTTATAGATGTAATTTTAATTATTAATCTCTCTTATCTTAATATCTATTTCCTTTTATCTCTCTCTCCCTCTACCTCTTGGTCTCTCCATCTCTCTACATCTCTCTATATATCTTTGTCTCCATCTCTTTCTCTCTCAATATGCGTGTCTATCTATCTATCTATCTCTTTCCTATTTGTGTATCCCTCTCTTTCTCAGGTCCTCTCTCTTTGTTCTTTATGTCTCACTCTATTTTTCCTCTATCTTCTTACCCCCTCTATCTCTCGCTCTTCCCCCCCTCTATCTCTCCCTCTTTTTATCCCTATCTCTCCTTTTTTCTCCCTCTCTCTATTACAAACATAACATGAGTCTATTGGTAATGGAGTTTGATTATCTTCCTTATTCAAAGGTTTTGTTTCAGTTGTGTTTAGAACCCTATAAGAGGGTACATAGTTTATTTGAAGTTGTCACTTCTCCATTGAGATCTTTGTTGTACAAACATCGTTTTCTAAATGGCCTGCAAATTGACCTCATGGACAACACAAATGTATACAAAAAATAACCAGTTTTTTTACAAATTGACCTTCCATACCTCTTCGGCATACCCATTTCACACCAACGTGTGATTGCTAGTTACTAGTGTTGAGTCACCTTCAATATAAATTTGGTATAATTTTTTCACTTTTGCATAGTCTCAGTCTCTCATAGAGAGTGGAAAATTCCACCTAATTATTTTTTTCAACTTGGAGTTTGACGGATCCAACCCAAACCAACATACCTTTATCATTTCTAATTATATATCTTGCTTCTAGACCCCAAGATTTCCCTTCGAGGCCCCATAAAAGTTTAGCTTCAATCTCCCACTTGGTCAGAGCGACCATTTCACATTCCCTCTATCCTTTGTTTTGAGAAAATCCTTGCTCGAAGGTATTAGATGTGGCCACTCTTTGATGTTCAGTGATCCCATTTCAATTTTTATCAATATTGTTTTGAGGGATGATTTATTATATTTAAAAACGGCCATTTCTTTCCTTCTACAATTTCCAGACGATCATCACTGGGACTTCACGAAAATAGGATCAATGTTCTCATTGTCCTCATTGCACAAAGCGCACCAATGGGATCCCATTACACTTATTTTGTGTAGCCTGTCTTTGGTCAGAATCCATTTATGAATAACCATCCATACAAAGGCCCCCCACCTGCGGTAAGATGTTGGCACCCCAACAAATTTCCTTTGGCCATGGGGTCGCATTGATCTCTTGATTAATTATTTCATAGCCAATCTTGGGTGTATACTCCCCAAACTTGGTCGTACACCAAAGTAAAATGTTGCTGCCATCAGAGATTAAGATTCAACGGCTTGACAACTCTTTGCACAACATTTCTCTGAATTACCTGTTGATCATACCAAAATCCTTCCACTTGAAGTCTAGGCACCTGTTTGTGTCTGATACTATCATGTAATCCCACACACTTTATCCCCCATATACTTTGCCAGTAATTTGGATTGCCTCCTCCATGCTAGGCAACATTGCTAATGTACATAACCATTTCATGAATCAAACCAAAAGGATGCATCATTCCACTTTATATTCTCCATGTGAGGTGCTCTATTATCATTTCCCTGCATTTGATGGTAAAATTCCAAATTTGTGATCCCACAGGGGGGTTAGAAATCGTCAAGATACGTTTTGGGTCTTCATTGTCAAGGTACTTCATTCTTAAAAGTACGCTCCATTGGGTGTTGGTTGCTTGAAGATTCTCAATGAGATCTTGGCCCCAGGGCTATGTTTTAGAGCTATATTTCTTGTATGCTCGCACCCCCCAAATTTTTTTGTCTTTCTTGACCATCTCCCACGAGATCAAAGGGACCCATTTTCTCTTGTTAGAACCCTCCCATAGGAATTTCCTTTGTATGCCAATCAAATCCTTGGGTCTCTTGTTTGGAAAGTTTATACATGATAACATGTAAATAGGGATGACTACAATAACTTATTTTAGCATGAGGATCCTACCCACCAACGTGAGCCATCTTCCTTTCTAGCAGTCTATTTTTAGCTTACATTTGGCAACCATCTCCTCTCACAAATTATACTTAATGGGCCCCCCAAAAAGAGGCATTCCCAGGTACTTAGTTGAGAGGTCTATGGATAAATCAAATGAATTTGCTATTCTGCACTACATTGCTCTGCTCGTGTTAAAAATATATATACGTGATTTTTCTTTATTTATTAATTGCCCCGATGCACGGTTGTATTCTTCATGTGAATTTTTATGATCTCCATTTTTTGGGTTGTTGAGTTGTTGTAGAGGATGGTATCGTTGATAAAGAGTTAGTGTGTGATTACAACAATTATTGAGCAATCTTGTGCCTCTCCAATATCCTCTATCTTTCATAGCTAAGATATGTCAACTTAATGCATTATCTATAATCACAAAAGGAATGGATACAAGGGATCCCCTTGCCTCAATTCTCTCACTGCTGCAAAAAACCACATGGTATCCTGTTTATCACCACGAAGTATCTAGGAGTTGAGATACAAATGAAGATCCATCTGAGCCACTTCTCCTTGAAACCCAAATTTTCCATGATCTTGATTAGAAATCTCCAACTTACTCTATGGTAGGATTTGATGATGTCTAGCTTTAACGTCATACCTCTTAGGTTAAACTTTTTGATTAAATGGATCACCTTATGTGTGATGATAATTCTATCCACAATGTTCCTTTCAAGGATGAAACCACTCTTTTCTTCCGATATGAGTTTTGGAAGTACTCTTTTCATCTTTTTGTCCATGACCTTCGTGATTATCTTATAGATTGTGTTGCATAATGAAATGAGACTATAATCTACAAAGGAGGAGCAGTCTTGTTTCTTAAGAATGAGTATAATGTTTATATTATTAATATCCTTTAACAAGTTTGTCTTTTTTGGGATTCTTCCACTACAACCTAAATATCAGTCCCCATAAATTTCCAATGGTAAAAACGATGAAAGAAAATCAATTTGCCCTGGGGACTTTGTCTAGATGGAGTTGGAAAGTGGTCTCTTTAACTTTATCTTTTGTTACAATGGAGTCTAAGAACGAATTGTCTTCCATCATTACCAATATTGAAATTGTGTCTGTAAATCCATTTCAGAGGGGTTTTGAGGAGTCTATACTACCTAGTAATCCTTCAAAGAAGGTGGTCCTAGTTTTTTGTATTTTTGAGATCACTAATTTAAGTCTTCCATCTTTGGCTATTATCTGCTCTATTCTATTCTACCCTCTTCTAATTTTTAGAGGAGTTATGGAAGAATTTAGAGTGAAGGTTGCCCTCCCCGAGCCAAGTCTCCTTGGACTTTGATTTCCAATAGCATTCCTCTCTTGTTAGCACCTCATTGTACTCGACCATCAATTATTTCTCTTTTTGGTATTCCTTTTATGTTATACTATTTGTGAAAGTGGACACCTAAATTATTCCACCTAAGCCTAATTGTCATCATGTCATTGTTATTAATTTACCATTTATCACATCACATTATTATTATCAAATAATAATTAATTATGCATTTATCATGTCACAAATCATTTATTAATTAATAATTCTCATTTACCCATTTAATTAAATATTATTTTATTATTTAATTAAATATGATCTAATTTCCATTTTTCAAAGAATTTCCATTTTCAGCTCTTCATTCAACTCCATCATATCTGATCAATTAACTCCATCTTCATTTAAAAACTCAATATTCTCTCACAAGTTAACTCTTCTTTATTTTACAAACTTCATCTTCATTCTTCGATTAACTTAGTCTACAAATGGAAACTTTATGTGCACAATTATCCATCATTTTAATTAAATAATTCATTATTATCTCTTCATGAATCGAATTGGAAATTTTTCATTTGTCATTTGAATTGACTCCCTTGTTCAGTTAAATGAAGTTTTTATTCTTGTCCTCATTTTCCATTTGATTTTTCCTAAAAAGTCTGTAAATATAGCCTTTTCTTCATCATTTGGATATCTCACATTTTATGTAAGTCAACTCTGTCAAAATCATAAATCAATCAATCATCCATCAAGTTTATTATTATGCTGCTAGAATTTAGCATCCACATCCAAACAAGGCAAAGTAACATCATTCTATTTGAGGAACTTTATAGTGAGATGGGTAAACTAGGAGTTTAATTTGATTTCTTTATTTATGCTTTCAAGTTCTTTTAATTTCTATTTAAATTATTAATTTTAACGCTTTTTAGGTGAACCCGATGTGAGCACTAACCTTATTGTATGCGAGTTTTTGGTGTTTTTCTTTGTCTTGCAAGTTACAGGTACTTTCAAGAAGTTTTGAAAATAAATATTTTTTAGGAGATTTTTGAGGAGAAACAGACATCTCGGTTATGTTCGGAAGGGTTGAGAAACAATTTTTTATATATAATAGTCTATATTTTGGTGCATGGTAACATTTTTTATATATAATAGTCTATATTTTGGTGCATGATAACATTTTAAACTTAAAAACATGATTTTTGGACACTTTCTTTGTTAATCTGTTCATTTGTATGGATTTATACTCTTGGATTGCAAATTTATTGTTGCACATCTTAAATTTTTGTCGATAATTAATTTTCTTTCATTTTCTGATTAGAAAATTAATTGATGGAGGTTTAGTCACTTGGCCAAATTTCTTGTTCATCTTTACAATTTTTGAAAATACCAACTTGCAATAAAAAAGCATAATTTTCAAACCACTAATCAAATTGTCAACTTTTTTCAAGTGTTGAAAAGATGGTTCTGATGTGGACATTGTGAATCAAGTTATTTATTTAAATGAGAAACCAAAAATTAAATATAATCACTCAAGGTGAGTGTTTTAGTTTCAAACTTCAAACAAGCACACATGCAAACTTGCTTTTTGACGATTTTTTTAAAATATTATCAAAATTTCATAAGGATTCTAATGGTGTAGTTGTTTTTTAGTTTGAAATAATATTTTGTATATGTTTTCACTACTCATTTTTAATGCAACACTTTTTCATCGTGAAAGAGAAAAACATGTAAATAATCCCTTTTCGCAAGCCAAAGAGAAAAAAATAAACTTTTAATGCAATTGGTTTTGTTGGACGGTATTAAGAAGACAAGTTTATAGACCATTTTATTTTTTTGTGTGCCTTGCTTGTTTTGTGTTTCTTTTCAAACCATTGCTATGAAGGATTAAAGTGAACCATACACATTTTGATTTGGTTAATTAAATAACAAGTTTCTTCTAATCTTGAAAGAGTTTGTGCATATGCTCTTCTCTCGCACACTTGCATGATCTTGAGAATTAAAAACACCACTTTTTCCTTTTCTTTTTAGGAGGCTTGTCTAAGGATTTCATCACCTTAGAGGATGATCTCAACTCCATTATTCCATTGGAGTATAAATAGTGGGGGTGAATCAAAAGACATGCCCCTTGGAAGTTTGAGTTTGTCATTCAAGCTAAACCCCCAAGAACTTTATACCTTGGGGAAGTGAAGGAGAAGGGTGGGTTACCCTCTTCTCCTAGTTGTTTGACTATCTTGCACTTTAAAATTCACATATTAGGATTCACATGCCCTTATGGAATATAGAGGATTCCCCTAGAAATCATGTATATCCTAGTTTAAGACCTTTTAATTGTTTCTTAGTGTGGTACAGGGTACAGTATCATGCCCAAAGTTATTCACCATGTAATTTCTCTTGTTGAGGTGACAATTATTCCTTGGTAGAGCCTTTTTCTTCCAAGGTAAGGGGTTTAGAAGTGGTACATGACCTTTTCATACCCTAGTTACCCATTCATTTGAAGGTATTATGCGTTTGGTGGGAGTGCCTACTTAAGTTAACACTCCCACTTGATTAATTCTAGGCTTGTTCATGTCTTTTTTGTCTATTTTTTTAAAGTAAAACCTCCCCATCTGAAACCTAATGGGAACATTATCCTTCTTGAGCCTTATTTTTTAAAATCTTCTATCTTTTTATTAGTATAGGCTTTCAAAACTTCAAAAACCCAAAAACATTTGAAAAATCCCAAAATTCAAAAAACTAAAAAAAAATTGAAAAACCAAAAATAAAAGTATTTGATTGCTTGTCTTTACCTTGCACTAGTGTTTAGAATCCAACCATTATCCACCAACTCAACCATCCTTTAAATTCAAACCCAAACTCCACTAGATTATCCATTCAAACCATCTCATTTTCCATTCTAATCCAAACTCATAATCACGCCTTCATCTTACCTTGATAGTCTCCTTAATCAAACTGAAAATCCCTTCTCTAATGATGATGAGAGCCTTGTTGATAAACTAGAGTATGACCCCTATTATAATAATAAGAGTCTTTTTTATCAACTAGAGTATAAACCTTATGATCATCAAACATTAAATTCTATTGCCTTAAGCAAGTGTCATCCATCTATGTTCCATCAATACCAATCACCCACAATCCCTAGTCAGTCATCCATCTACCCTCCTTTCCAAGAATCCACAATCCCTAGTCAACCATCCATCTATCATCCACACCAACAACACCCAACATTCCATCCTACTTACCAACAACCCATAAGCTCTAGTCATCCATCCATATACCCTCAATATCAACAACCAAATAACACAATCTATACTATTAATCCCCAACAAACATCCATTAGTCACTCTAATCCTAACCTTGACAAGGGAAACCAATCTTCCATCCAAAGCCTTCCTTAACACCAAACCATATTACAAATTCCTTTCTCCATGTAGTGTCATAAAATTGCACCCTGTGGCAATTTCACACTTCCACATGTAGATCGCTAAATTTATGGCACCCTGCCATATTAATGGCAAAAACCTATGAGTTGAAATTTCATGATTTGAACCTCATCGAGAACAATGATGAAGTTTTAACAATCCAAATACCTCATTTCTTGCAAATTTTTGAGTAGGTGGGTTGTACGATGTGCTAGCATCCTCAAACTTTTCAAGATTCAAATGAGGGAATCTTGCATCCTTTTCCTATGACACGTATCATTACAAAAGAACGTGAGTGTAATGACTCTTCCTATCCATTTGACCTAAAAAAACTACTCTTTTCATTCTCAATCTCATTCATTCTCACTCCCTCTCATCCAATCTTGATCTTTTGTTATATTCTCTCTTCTATATATTTTCTCTCTTGCTATGTTCTCTCTTCCACATATTTTCTCTCTTGATCTTCGCAATGAAGCTTTGTCGAATTCTCATCACAAAAATAGTTAAGGCTCTCTTGCAAGCAAGTACGTCTCATCTATCAATCCAAGAGGGGAGCCATAGATTGTTGGTAACACTCTCTTTTTTATTTGTCTTGTCTATTTACTGTCATCTATTTGTCTCATCTATTACATTCATATTAGGTTCTATCCTCCACAATGAGTTTTGTTTCTATCACACGTCATTATATTTTATGTCTTTTCATCTATTTCTATATATCTAATGGTTTGTGGAGGTAGAAACACCAAAACAAGGGTTTGACTAAGGCAAGCCCTAAAACAACCTCAACATTTTTCCATGCCCTTCGTGTGTGCAGATGTATAGATTTTAGGAGTTGGACGTTGTAGACTTAAGGTTTTTATGTTCTATTTTGATAAGGACTACAATGCGGGGCACATACGTCCTTGCAATGCACTGTCATCCATGGTCGAGGCTTTTCCCTTCTAGGGACAAAATATGAGATTTTTAAGCTTTTGTTTTCATAATCTATAGCTTTTAATTTTATCAGTAATTTTTATTATTTGGAAATTTTATCATTCTCGTATTTAATAGTCTAACATTTCATTTCATCTAGTTGTTCGAATATACTTCATTTTTACACTTTGTCACTTGAGATTTGTACTTTGGGGTAATCAATGGTTATTTTCTCACTATAGAATCTATTTCTCTTGATACTCATGAGTAGTGAATCCCATCCTTTACATTTTGGTGAAACCAACATGAAGCAAAATCATGTTGGATATTTTTCTTCAAAACTTTAATTCTTTTGACAATGCATTCTCTAAACAATATTTTGATATGTTGGATGATGCCCTAGATGATTTCTTAGAGGTGTCTCCTTCTATTTGAAGATCTAACAAACAATATTCTTCATCAAAAACATCTTATTCTTCACAAGTCGAGGAGTCTATGAATGTAGTTGTAGTCTTTGCTACCCCTCAAAGGCCTAAGAGACTTTTCATCTACGTGACTTCGGCTAGCCCATATCCTAAAAGAATTCATTCTATTTGTTGGGTTCCTATAACTAATGGCATGTTAGAACTTTACACAAGATTCATGCAATCTAATGCTCCCTCTTATATAGCGGTAGCCCACACTTATAATACTAGAAGAAATAAAAAAATATTAAACCAACCTACTTCCCTACCACCTTCTCAACAAATTCTTCCTCAAGCACCTAAACCTATAGCTAAGGCACCTAGTGAGTACGATCATGTTGAGAAACTTCACATTACTCCTATCAATATTTCACCATGGGATTTTCTTTAGACTGCTCTGGTTTACCATGGTATGCTTCAGGAATCCTTACAAAATATTTTCTTGCCTTCTTTCACTAGGCCGATGGATGTGAATGTGTTGATAGCTAATATTCATGCCAATTCACTGAATATTATGTTTTATCTACATGAACTCCCACCTCTGAAAGTACAGATGCATGTGGACCCTTTATTGATAATAGTTAACATTAATAACATTGGTATTAGGTGTACTCTCATTGAAACTGCTTTGGCTCTCAATGTATATAACATTGAATCGTTACCTAAAATTAAAATTGATTCTTCTCTTGTTACTTCTTTGTACATTCATGGATTTGATAATGTCGGTCGAAAAGCCTTAGGCATGATAATCTTTCCTTTAAGGTTGGGACTCGTTACCATACCCACCCTAGTTTATGTTATGCCAAGACCATTACCTTACAACATTCTCTTGAGAAGACCATGGATTCATGATTTGGGAGCAATCACTTCTACCTTACATAATGTCATGAAATTTGTTGCTAATAACGAAGTAATCACAATCAAGGTTGACCTTGATGCTATACACCTATGTGAAATGGCAACTGCTAGTTAGGCCTCGATTGCTCCTACTCTTAAAAATATTATCCTTCATTATCTTTTAATATGTTGACATCTACTCTAGCAGTTCCTATTACAAAAGCTAGACTTGAGATGGATCTCCCTAAGGAAGATCATCCTAAAGCAGAGAATCCTAAGTCCACCC
>VDFB02348994.1:0-14935 GCA_007258455.2 Sequoia sempervirens | reverse complement strand
CCATTTCGGCAACATAACATTATAATTCCTTCATGGATGAGAAATGAAGGAGCAAGAGCCTCATTATATAGATTTGTTGTGAATCTCTAGAAGCTTCTAGAAGGATGTGATGTCCCCGCTCAAGTCAGTTACCTAGTGCAGTGTGTTAGCCTATTTCTTGGACCCTTGTGGGATAATTGGATTGGTTAGAGGGTCAGTGGTATTTTCTGGAGGAGTTGGTCGTTCTCATTTTCAGAGTTCAGTGATTGGCTCACTGCAGGCCTTCGCAGTTCAGGAGTTGACAGCTTCTAACGGCACAAAAATATATGGAGTTTTGAGAAAGTTATGATTATTTAAGTGATTTAAGTTATTAATTAACTTAATACTTTATTATAAAGTCAAATTGACTTTATACTTTTTTATATCACTTAAATATTCATAATTCTTGATTATTTTGACTTTTCCTTTGGTTTTCTTTTGTGCTATCCTCTGTGATCAGGGTTTGAGCAAATCTTCCATTGGAGAACGAGATCTCTTCAGTGTTGAGCATGAGAACGAGATCTCTTCAGTGTTGAGCATTTTTGAGACTGTGAGAGACTAGTTGAATTAGTGCAACTGTGAGGGCTTCATTCAGAGGTTCTACATGCTACAATCGGAGTTTTATTATTCAATTTTTACTTGTTTGTAATAAGGAAGGGGATTTCTTTATTAGAGACATCATCTTCAGCAGATCTACAGCTTTAAGCTTTGTTCCTTTAGTTTCTTCCTTTGGCCGTACCATTTGCCTTGGGATTTGTGCCTTCCTGGAGGTTTGGCGTGTGAAGCTTGTAGCTAAAACGCCTTTTTTGTTCCTGTTTGTGCTTCATTCTTGGCGGCTACTCTTATTAGCCCTTTGTATCCTGTTTCAGAGTGGGAGAAGTCATTTCTGGAGGCCAGGCGTCCATATTTGCGAATTTTCATCAATTCCGGCTAGCAAGCTTGGATACTTCTTTATTTAATTATTCTGGAGCATTTCGGGTATGTAATTTATTTGCAATCCCATTGTATGTACTGCAAAATAACATCTATTACATCTGTTGCTCAAAATATTACTGTATTGCAATTTTATGAGCTTTTATATGATGCACCCCTTCTCTTCTGTCTACAAACTTTCTTTAAAAAACTTAAAAAAACACAATTAAGATAAGGAAAATATAGGGGTTTGAGTTGTGAGCCAACAGGGTTCATCACAGTGGGTTCAATTTGACTTTATAATAAAGTATTAAGTTAATTAATAACTTAAATCACTTAAATAATCATAATTTTCTCAAAAATCCATATATTTCTGTGCCGTCAGAAGCTGTCAACTCCTGAACTACTAAGGCTTGTAGTAAGCCAATCACTAAACTCTGAAAATGAGAACGACCAACTCCTCTAGAAAATACCACTGACCCTCTAAACAATCCAGTTAGCCCACAAGGGTCCAAGAAATAGGCTAACACACTACACCTAGTAACTGACTAGAGCGGGGACATCACAAAGGACGCCCAAATTCAAATGCAAATTCATCTTATTCCCCTAAGTCGCCTTTTTCATGAAGAGATAACACTTTATTAAAAATATCAATAAAGTGTAATGTGGCTTCCAAAAAGTAATAAAGTGAAACACTTTATATAAAATAATATATCTCAAAATATTATCTCATTTGCATTTCATTTCCCCATGTCTCCAAGGCCTCCAACATCAAGAAAGTAATATACTTTATTAAATTTGCTAATAAAGTATAAAATGACGTCCAAATATAATAAAGTGAATGACTTTAATAAAATCACTTATTTCTCCTTAAGGCGTCCACCAAGCCTTATCAAAATTCACTTTATTAAAATATTTTACCTTCACAAGTGAAGTGCCCAACTCAAGCTCAGATCTGCCAAAAATAGCTCAGAAGTATTGAAGACTCAAATTGCTCCAATTGACCTTCCAGAAATAGACTTGGAACTGGCTTGCTGAAAACTTGCTAAAAATAGCACCAAGGTGTAATGTCCCCTACTCAAGTCTGATCTTTTCAGTGACCGTTGGCCTATTCCGGAGACCCGTAGGCTAGTCAGAAGGTAAAATTAGGGTTTCCTATTTTGAAGGAGGTTCTTGCTCGGAGTTGGTTGTTTCAATGGCGGATTCTTTCTGGGTTTTCAGAGAGCGTTGCAGTGGTATGTTCTTCTGGGCATTCTGAGCATCTTCAGGAATTTACTATTTTTAGTAAATTCTATTTTTGGCAGTTTTTCAGTTGGGTTTGGCATGGTTGACTTGTTACTTCAGTTTGGTCAGTTGGCTTGTTCATTTATGGCTTCGGGGCACATTTGGAGAGATAAGTTGAGCTATTTAATTAAAGTCACGTTTTAATGTTATAATTTAATGTTGACTCCCTTAGCCTAGCTTCTTCACTTTAAGTCTTTTTAAAAGATGTTCTTTAAGGGTGGCGCTTCATTAAAGAGAATTAATTATATCTTTTATGAAGTTTATTATAAGCTTAAAGTGGATGCCATTTTCAAGGAAGGATTAAAATGATATTAAAAGACAAAGTTGCTTGGAAAAGTGGGACGCCACCTGTGGAGGAATTAGGGTTTGACTCAAAAGAGAAGGTTAGGGTTTCGAGAAGAGTCAACCGAAAATTATAAAAGGGAGCCTTTGGTCATCGTTGGATTATCTTTGGTCTACAGTATTGTTATGCTGCCGGTTTGGCTCTGGGATTGCTTCGAGGAATGAAGGCCTCCTAGCTCGGGCATTGCTTCTTGCTTGCAACACAACAACTAGTGATGAGATAACGTAATTTGTGAGTTTGCATTTAGTTTTGAGCATTGTATTCAGCTTGTGCTTTGTTAGTTCAGTTTTGCATATTAGAGGGTTTCCAGTTATTGCATTTTTAGTTACAGCAGATTGTGTTTTTGTTCGTAATTCAGCGTCATTGTGTTTCCGCAGTCATTCTTGGTTCCCATCTGTGCTGTCCCGCCAGAATGACGTAGTGTTGTGAAATTTTAAAGAAATCTCTGCAGCCCATGCTTCTGCTTCGCCCAGTCCCGTGGCAAAAATAAATGTTGGTCAAGCTGTCTCTGTGTTCTGTTTCCTGAAGCCTACAGCTGAAGCAGCTTTTGCATGCTGAATAGTCGCCTTCCTTCAAAGAGATGGAATGTATAGCTGAAAGCCCGAATTGGAATCAATGCCATGGTTATATGTTGAAAAGCAGAATCTGTCGCGTTGTCTTCGAAAAGTTCCATCTTCCTGATGATTCTGGAAAGCAGAGGCACTCTGCAGAAGATTCTCATGAAGTATGCACCACTGAAAGAACAGTCTTGTTTAATTTTAGATATTTTAAAAAGTGTTGTCATTCACAAAAGCCTAGTGTACCACTACAATTTTTGGTTGCTTAAATGGTTGAAATGTGTTTACCATTCTGCCTCTGTCGCCAGGCGAAGCCGCACTCTCCTGCGTGTCAGTTTCTCCGGCCGTTTAAAACACATTTTGGGTAAGTTGGAGTCCTTTCAGCAATTCAGCTTATTTCTTCAGCCGTTGAAAGCTTCGCAATAAATTTCTCAACCTGTTCCGAGTCAGTACATGCTCGGTGCCGAAGCCCTTTAAAATGGTGTTGTCCTCTGACCATAGCGTCCGCCTATCATCGGGCGCTTATTCTTGGTTAGAGTTATCGCATAAGCATTTTGATTAAGATCCTCTGACCAATGCTCACACCTTGCCCATATCGGGATCCTGGTGTACATTCTGGTTAGAGTTGCTTCAGCAACGTTTTGGTTTAACTGCTAACCTTAACGTGCATTTCGCTTTGTAATTTGTAATTTGAAAAAAATCGAAAAAAATTGGTTCTAATATTTCACAAGGTGTTGGAGACCAAACCGTATTCAAACTAACTCGCCGTAAATAGCCATCGCTCGGATCGTTGAACTACCGCTAAAAATAGTAATCGCTGAAAAATAGAACTTACTAAAATAGCATACCGCTAAAAATAGTAAGTTGTTCCAAACTCATTTTGCCGCAACGAAGTACGCTGTAACTTACTAAAATAGCGTCTGTAAAGTCCAGTTCCCGATGCATGTCACATCACCATGAAGCACTCTGAAAATCCATAAGGAATCCAGAATCCAAACTAAAAAACTCCAACATGCAGGCCTCCAAAAATACCTGAGAATGCAAGTCAATATCCTGCCATGCATGTTACCCCATCACGAAGCTCTCCAAAAACCTAAAAAGCTCCACCAGACATGCGTTAGAAATTCTCGCATGCAAGACCTCAAAACCTGCTCAAAAGTGGAAACGCTAATTTTAGCTTCTGATTAGCCTACGGGCCTCCGGGATGGGCTAACGGCCAACAGTACTGATCACTTTTGAGAAGGGGACATTATAGTCCGCCCTCCCCAAAATTGCTTGTCTTCAAGCAATACCACCACAACTCCAGAAAATTAATACTGATCCATACCAAACCAAGTATGATCCTAGGGTCCCAAATCCATCTCCGAAAGGACCCACCATGATGATGTTGCACCACTCTGATCACATCAGTGAAACCATTGTGCCAAAACTGTACTAACCTCCCTTGTAACTCTCAAATGTTACCATCCATGAACAGACTGGAAGGATTGATGTCAACACCTTGCAACTTCTCATGCCCAAAAGACTCTGAGTCATCAATATCAACCATACCACTGCCAATCATAATCTTGGGCAATGGGAAAGTTAGTCTACTCAACTCAATATTGTAATCCTAAGCATATCTCCATAAGGTATCTAACAAAGCCACGACTGCAAATGCGACTTCTCCAAATCTTCTTGCAAGGAGGAAAGCAATCCTTTGCAAGAGCTCATCAAACTCAAACTCATGACTCCCCATGAATCTACTAAGCCTCAACTGAATCATCATGATACAACTATGAAGAATGAAGAATTTTCTCACAATTCCAACCCTAAGAGTCTCAAAATGTAGAATCAAAGCATGTGGAAGTTCGCCGTCCTGAACCAATATTGTGAAGGAGCTATCAAATTTTGCTTCACAAACCTCGATAAGTTGAATTCTGAGAATAGGATGGGTGTGAAGAAGCAAGTAAACACTGCTGTTCAAAGTTGAGATCAGTGGAGTACAATCAGATTTTCGTGCTCTACACAAGGGAAAGCAACAACACCAATGGAATTCCCAAGTTTGAGCGTGAGAGATGAGCATTGTGTTGGAAGACAGCACCTCCAAGGTGGCTGGAAAACATACTAGAGTAACCTCCAATTGAAAACTACAACCTCTTTGACAAGAAGTGATGAACCAACTCTCCTGAATGAGAGTAACTCCCCATGTAAGGTGGCTGGTTTGCCTCCAACCAGCAAACTCGTGTCTCAAAATCTGCCCTTGTCTTAGCCGAGAATCACTTCCAAGAGCAACCATCCATTCATCTCTCCAACCCATACTCAAAATTTCTTTCCAATCCATTTGTTGATTAACAAATGAGACCATCAAGTGGCTGGTAAAGAAGGGGACAGCACCAAAAAATCTGATAATTTGATCCTTGTCCCTCCAAAAGTCCTTTCCATATGTAATAATCTCTATCAAGCCAAGTTGAGGATCCCTAGCATGGATACCCAACTAAAAATGATTTTCAACAAACTGAAATGAAAATTCAACACATCTCCAATTGCTAGTCATAACCAAGTGCATACTCAAGAAATTGGTAGCTTCACTCATGAACCCCTGAAACCAATCCATGAAGGCATTGACAACAATGGAGCATGGAATAGTTGTTGTCTTTAAGTCCAATTTCCAAAATAGACTAGTATGAGCTAAAGCATCACTCAACCAAAGAAATGGATTGACAAATATGTAAACACCATGTTCTAGTCCATCTTTCTCCCCAACTTCATGAGTAACAAGTCTAAAATCTTCACTCCTTGCTGCTGTAATGAAGTTACCAGTAGCTACCAAGACTTGTTTTAATAACACCTTGATGTCAAAGATGTTGAAATCATCTTGCTTCAACCCTTCCCAAGTGGCTTCATCCTCATTTTTCACTCAAGTTCGCATTTTCAATAGTTCACCATTTCTCCAAGCAGCAGATCGTCATCTTTTAGCAGCAGACCAAATTACTGAAGAAGTTTATTCATTTGTGATTTGCATCAAGGATAGGTGTTACCATCCATTGTATTTATTCAGCCTTGTGTAAGGCCAGACTCTGTATGTAGAATTCTTCACTTTTATCTGATATATATAAGAGATTATTTGTTGGTTTTTTCTCCCTCGAGTAGGAGGGTTTTCCCAGGGTATCTGTTGTGTTCATTGTTCTATGTGGTGTAGAATTTTCTGCTAATTTGCATTTCTGATTTAAAAAAAACTAACATGGTATCAAAGCCAGGTTCAGGGAAATCCAATCAGATTTGTCTAAGTAACATTGCAGGAATTCAATTCAATGAAAATCACCTGAAGATTGGTGTTCTTTGGGAGGCATCTAGAAAATCAAAGGCTTATAATCATTGATGAATATTGGTTGAAGCAAGGAAATTGGCAGAGTATTTATTCATGCACTCAAATCCATCTATCATCACTCATGCTGGATTAGTTGATGTGGAGTATTCAGATCATATTTTATGAAGCGACTCTATTATGATGCCTACATTATTTCTGGCATGGTTTTGAGAGATATTCTATTTTAATAAGTTGTGTATCATTAATTTCTTAGCGACGACTTCCTTTACTTCACCTGTAGGATCTTTGAACAAGTTTTTTTTTGTCGGGCTGAGTGAATGGTTGAAAAATTCAAGGGAATGTATGTTGTGTATTGCCGTCGAGTTCAGTGAATTGTTTTGGCTTTCTTCTATCGCATACTGTCAATGGTATTCATGTGTTCTTAGTCGTGTGTGATGTGGACGTGTTTCTTTGTCTGTTCACATTCTCTCAGGTTGTGTTGATGTCGATTTTTGAAGACACCATTCTTGGCTCGGGCTGCAGTTTTGATATGAATTTAATTTCTGACGGCTACAAGAAAGACCAAGTCATGGGTCTCTTTGAGCAAGCACAGATCAACAAGATTGCAGGAAACCAATATTATATGCTGTACCAAGTGGCATATTATATGATGATGTTGTTGTGGATACATAACTGCTTTGAAGGGAAAATAAGTCGCCTTATGATAGCCAACCACATTCACTTATGTTGAAGTCATTTTAAGGTGATAAAGTATTGCTCAATTGCATATCCTGGCAACGGGAACTCATGGGATGCATTAAGGGGCAATTGGAGGCCGAGGCTATTGAGTTTTGTTTCTACAGCGGATGAAGATGAAGTTGAAATATGCTAACCAATTTTTTGCCACAATTTTTTACACAATAACCAACACTTGGCCAATTGATTAGCGTTAGAGCCAAAACCAAATCTCTATTAAAGCAACTCTAACCAAGAATGCGCCCTAAAACCATTGAAGGAAGAGGGGCAGGCATATGGTCAGAGGATCCCTAGGATCAATAACTCAATACTGAAACTGATACAATTGGAAATAGAAGATAAACTCTACGTCAAGAATGTGCACACAAGATCCTTTTGAAGGTGAGGTGCTAACATATGGCGGAGTACTTATTACAAAACTAAAAGAACTTAGGCGGTGAACCAGCCATAAAGATTTCCGCTCAACCACTTAAACAGTGGGGGGAATACTACAAACAATTCAACTAATTCATCTGTTGCGGCGGGCATCCACTCTTGAGTGGGAATTCTCCACTTTTTAGTGGGTACAATGAGAGTTACAAAGTTTATTCTCCACGTTGGCGGTAAACCATCTAGGGGTTAAAGTATTTGCATTAGAAATCATAAGTAATTGCAATAATAATAATGGTTGGATTAGTACTACTAATTCTCAACTTTACAATTGAAAGAATCTGCAAATTACGAGTGTTACAACAATAGAATGAATACAAATATAAGAAGGATGATTATAGCAATGTTTAAAACTCTCAAGGACTGATAATGAAGCCAAAATCTGAACTTAATGAGGTCTGATAACAAAAATCAGCAAACTGAAACTATGAACCAGCAAGCTGGAAATCAAAGAAATGCTTATAACTTCATGAATTATCTCCGAATTGACTGAAACGAAGTGCAAAGGTCTTCTAGGAGGATGGTGCCCCCAATCAGATCATAAAACTGCATCAAAGCATCCCTATTTATTTGGCACGAATTCCAATGCCAAGCAAGAAGGTACGGTTTGGCTGAAAGGCGATTTGGCTCTTAAAAATCAGATTCTTCACAATAAATTCTCATCTTCTATGAGAAGGGTCACCCATAGTCAACAAACATGAATCACTAATACCCAGAACAAAATTAAATGTCATCCAAAAGCTGTATACAAAAATCACTTTCAGCCATGATAAACCAGCAACATGAAAACTGGAAATATCTCACCAAAATTCCACAATAATGCTCAATATGTACTTCTGGATGAAGCACACTCACAATCCACCACCTTGGGAACCATAGATTCAGGCTTGAAGAGTGGAGTAAATTTGCTAAGCTATCCCTTTAGCCGGATTTTGGATTTCAAACCAGCAGCATAACGTTATATTTTTTCCAAAAGATGAACTCTTCTCAAAGCCTCAATATATAAGCTTCAATTGGCAACTGAATCACCTGAAATTCCAAGAAGTTGAATCACTTCAACTTCCAAGAGGGACGCTACCTTTAAGCATTTTACTTTTTGAAATAATAAAACTTTATTCAACCTCCTGTTGATGCGGTTTTTGTGACCATACCAAACAGCCGAAGAACAAAATAGTTTGGGGCTACTCCGTTCTCTCTTGATCAAAGTATTCCATGCGCTAAGATTGCTAGAAAGTTCGCATGTTCAACTCCAAGGTTCCTTTAGTGCGAATAGACCCAGTTTGGTTGATGTGTATTGCTGTGTTCGTACGAGGGGACTTACACAATTGTTCAGATTTCTTGCAGTCAGCAGTTAATATACGATTTTGAAGGGGAATTCTCACGTGTATGATTTGGCAATGTGCATCTTTTCCTAAGACTAATAAGAAATATACGGACAGTAAAGGGGAAAGGACCTAAGAAATTTATATTATATTCTAAATGCAGGATATGTGGAGCTTCATTTTGATAGACTTCAACCAGATTTCACCTAGCCTCCGTCGGACAGCCTCAGTAAAATCGGTGCAATCTTCAAAGGGGATAGCGAAAGGTGTTCAAGTTATAGATTAACATACGTACACCATCAGAACAACGCATGTAAGTATGTAAACCACAACCGAAGTTAGACACAAGATAATGTCCAGTTGACCACACAAGGCAGACTTATCATCAACAAGCCGCTAGTGGTATGGAATAAAGCGAAGCTATCTCAATAAAACAACACACACCAAAGTAAGCTACTTGCATGAATTAAGCTACTTGGATACGAAAGGAAGAAGAAACCTTGCTAGCATTTCATGACAAGACGAATTTCATCATCAATGAAAATATCTATTATCATAAAATGTGTTACACAACAATCTCTTCAAAAGTTCTCAAAGGGAAAACTTTCTCTTCTCCAAATGATGCAAAAATGCTCTACAATGTTACACTATCTAGCTCTAAAGCTAATGCTCTCTCAATGTCTACTCTGGTTCTGACTCCTAATAAATTACAAATGAGGGGGACTCCCCCTTTTATAGCTAGCCAAGTCCCAAAGGATGGCTAGGTTGATAACTCAATAGAGTGGGTTAGAATCGTACACCCTCACTCTAACCCTAAAAACTGTCAGAATAAGGAGTGGTACATTAAATGAATCAAATATTCCCACTCACTCCCATAAATAGCAAATGCAATAAATGCCCATATTCAGTCTTTTAGAAGATCCTCGTCCAGTAGTGTGTTCCCATTTGCCTTCTCTCTGACTGCCAACTCAACAAATCTGCCAAGTACAGCCTCAACCTCATGAACCGAAATAGGCGGAACACAATCCAACTGAAACTCTAACACCGCGGATCGAAGTGCTCTCGCGGCTCGCATAAAGATTTTCTCCGCAGCCATGAGTCCGCTGCGGTTCGATCAAAAGTGGAGAATGGCAAGATTTTCAAAGTCATCCTGTACAAAGGTCTTAACATCTGCGAAGAAGGGAACCAGCAAACCCCTCAAATTATCAAAACTTATTTCATCGATTCACCGGCTTAGCAAATATGGCCTCGAAGTATTCTCAATTCCTCATCTATAATATTGGCCATAGCCTTATGTATCCCGGTTGAACTCCAGCCGTGATCGAAGAAGCCGCCACTCGTGATAGCCGGCAGAATACCACCGGTGAAAATCGCGGTCGGCTCATTCGCTCAATGACACCTCCATCAATCAATCAACCGCGACTATTACGCCTCAATACCAAGACGACTTTGTATCGATGGAAGCATCGCCCAAGCATGATCCACCGCATCTATCCGCTACACAGTAGAGGCCTCACAAAGGCGTGCAGGCAAGGTCCTCCATAAATTTCTCTGCCTCTCGACACGAACTCCTGTGGACCCATTTGTTCCGCCTCCGTGTTAACCTCCTTAACTCTACTAAGCCGGACGACTCTAGGGAATAATCACTCTAGAGGCTCTATCATCGGTACATCCCCAGCCCCTCAGAACGAGACAACCGAACATAGCCAACTAACGCCTCTTGTGTTCTCTGGCTCAACTTCTTATATTTTCCTTTCTTTTTGAAATAATCTATCCTTATGGGTAAGAAGGAGCTATCACACCTCAACACCGGGTGGCACCAAGAGGGGCGCCCCAACCAGAGGGTGACCACATAGTTTTCGGGGAGGTCAAGCCATTCGGGTCACACTCGACTGTGGACAGCAACGCGGAGGGGTGCGAGCCATCCTCACGTTGGGGATCTTCGAAAACTTTCTTGCCTTCTTCTTCGGTGGAGGAGCACTGATCCGGTTTAAAAACTCTTCCATCTCAACAGCTGGATCAATCTCCTCACTCGGGCTTCTTCGCATTCTATCTCTAAGCCAATCGGGCACCTCATATAGTATATCAAAGGGCTGCTGCTCCTGTGCCTCGACTTCTCTAACCTGTTCCACTTCTTCCTCATTCTGGCGAGGCTCATTGTCCTCGAGTGGCTGAGTGTCACCCGACACTATATCATCATCATCGCCATCATTCATGGCCTCCTCTAACTCCTGCTGAAACCGAGGGTCAGTAATAGTCCCTCGCATCATCGTACGCGACTAATCCTAACAGTACATTGGCATTCGCCAATTGACTCTCCGTGGAGGCCGACCATCATCCCAGATTCTCGGTAATTACCTGGCTTGCAATTCTCTCATCAGCAAACAAAGACACTTCCTCGGTTAAGAACGCGGTTCTCCAAAGGTACCGCCACCGAATCAGGAGGCCCCTGCTGAACTATTTTTCTTTCTCTCGACTCGTCCCTGTGACCGCTTCTTCCTTCCTGTGGTGGGCGTCCTGTGATCTCCCATTAAGTTGTAGGTCAAGGCAATTGACCTACTTTTCAATCTGTTCACCCGTCTATCAACCCAAGCCCTGGTGAATGTCATAACTGGGATGGAAAGAGTATCAAGATCAGCAACCTCGGGCTCTGACCAATCTATAGGCGGAAGTGTAGTATCCCGAACAGCTGCATAGTCTGGATGAACAACATCCATGTCCTCATTGACCTGGTCCGGAACCGGAACTACCTCACATTCCCTGATCAGAGTAATCGGCAACCGAGAGAACATTCTCTTCCTCACTTCAATCTCATCAACTGCATCAGCCCAGTAATCCTCAATGGTGGCCTTGTGTTTAAACTCCTCTGACAACACCCAGTTGATGTTATGGTGTGGGTCATAGTGTTGTCTACTTGTGTGATATGAGAAATGATGAAATTGAAGCTCACTTTCAGCTTCTCTACATGCCTGTATCGAAGGACAAACCTCGTCCAAGTTGCCCATCACAATTGGAAACTCTATCCCTCCTTTCTTCTTTTTCTTCTGGATTTTGTCAAAGGCCAACAACTGTCTAGCTATCTCTAGCATTATTATTCTGTCTGTTGGGTACTTAGGCAGCCTATATGGGTATGAAGAAAATCCTTGCAGCCTAATGTATGAAAATCTTGGAAATTGTATAAACCAGCACCCATACCTCTCAATTAGCTCCTGGGCATTTCTAGAGATTCTGCACTGTAACCTCTCCTGAAGCAGCCTCGTGATGTACATGGTGAATGAATCATTGACACGTTTATAATAAGTTGTGCTCGAAAGGTGCAACTGCGTACACGCCTCATGAATTTTGAACTGGTGAGAGCCACAACCGATGGGTTCCTTGTAAGAAATTCCTCTGTACCTCGTCATCCGTGCTAACATGTAAATGAGATAGGAGCTCATGTAAAACGTTTTCATCCTCCGCAAGCTCAGGAGCTGCTCATGTATATTATCACTAATCATCTCAGCCCAATTGACATAATCCTTGCCCTCCAACACTAGGTTGATGTAATAAAACATCCAAGGCTCAAAAATATAGGACTGTGGGCATCCACCAACCCTGCTCAGCAACATGATAAGATCACAATATTCCTGCTTCAAGTCCTCTGCTATGATCTGTTTCGGCAACTTCGTACGAGACGGCTTCGGAGTGCTCATCCAGTGAGTGTTAATTGTATCCATGCATCTCTCGAAAGCAGAAGCATACATCCGCTCCGCTCGCTCCCTGGATTTGTAGATCATGTTCCTGTGCACCGGGATCCCAAAAGCTTCACCAATCGCTGCCGGAGTGAGATTGGCAAGTACTTGGCCATCTGGTGACGTGATCGACCGGTGTTCTTTCTCGTAACAGTTGGCGCACTCCATAATCAACTCCGAACACTGAATAGCTGGCAGAAAACCAGCAGCTGCATATAGTCCACTTCGGACGATGTTGTGCGAAGTGACCGAAGCCCGATGACTTCCAATCCCGAACAGCCTGTTCTTGAGAGTCTCCAGGTTGACGGCGCCCAAGTTCGTGTCTGTCAACCTGCCCAATTTCGAAATGAACTTTGACTCCGGCATGAACTTTTTGCTCAGCTTCTTGATCGTAGCTTGTCTTGAGGCACCATTGTCCTTTCCGGTTGTCCTCGCTTCAGCCATCTGCAACATAACAAACGTTCATCAGCAATTAAATTTAATAAAATAAGGCATGATAGGGGCTGCAGTCGAATTCTAGAAGCTGCAATATCTTTCATGTTTGCAAACCTCAGCTTCTTTTCTTGAATAAGTTCAAATTCCGACACTTAGAACAGATTTCTAAGTGAACTTTGATGACCTTACTTCTCAATCAGCAATCAGCAATTTCAACTTCAACTACTTCGTATCAGCAATCAGCAAATTTTAAACTTCTATGACTTGCACTTCAAACCAGCAATCAGGAATCTCACACTAGCAAGTTCGTGCTTTTCTCAACTATTTCAACTCAATACAAGGCGTCCCTTAACCAGCAACTTCAACTAAGCAAATCAGATTTCAAACTTCAACTTAGCAAGGCCGTACTTCTCAAGCAATGGCGCACCTCTTTCAAACTTCTATAATTCAAGCAAATCAAATTTCAGCCACTTAAGTCGTACCTTTTACAAGCAAGCTCAATCTTCAGCAAACACTTCTCCACTCAGCAATGGCGTACCTTTCTCAGCAACTTCAATCAACTCTCAAGTGCGCCCCTTCAGCAACTTGCACTCCTTGGCAAAATTCGAACTTCTTCAAGCTCACAGTCAGACTTAGCAAATTCGCCTTTCTCAGTTGTGAAAATGAGTGAAAACTTGCTCATTTTATAGCTAAAATTCAAATTCTAGAAGACGTTAATTTTAGCCAGTGCCATTAAACTCCACTACTCCACTTCAAGAATTCGAATTTTCCCTCTCTGGTGTTTCTGACACTTGTCTCCAGTCGTCGGGAATATTATTCTTCTAGAAACTTGGCTTTGACTGGCGTTTTGGATTACTTTTTGAAAAATTCGAATTTAAATTCATCTTCTCTTAACTCACCAGCCGGAGCTTTGTCACTTGAATTCGAATTTTTAACTTCATCATCTGCTCTGGAAAATTCATCTTTGAAGAGTTTAATCAAAATCATCTAGGCAATTCCCTTTGGATTCATCGTTCGAAGAAAATTCACTCTGAAAACTCATTTTATTCAAATTTGCCTTAGAAAATTTAAAATTCTCCCTTAGGAAAATTCACCATTCAAGCACTGATTAAATTCTCTACTGAAAAAGTGTCGGCGAAGCTTGAAAGATCTGGAAATCCATTCATCATCACAAATGTTCAGTACCCAGAAGCAAATTTTCTTCAGAATGTCTCGAATTCATGGGTACCCAACGAACGGGTTCATTTAATTTTTTGAATTTTGAACCTTAGAAAAATATTATCTCCATCATTTTAAATTGTTCTTCGCCTGTGATCACTTTGTGTTGTTCTGACTTCTTGAAAAAATTTGAATCACCTTGCATTATCATCGTCTCTGACTTCATCACTGAGAAAAGTTGCTCGTGCTTCGGAAAATTCTACCATCTGAGTTCTAGGCATATTTTCCAAGGAAAATAAATTCGCCTTAGAAAATATTTTAAAATCATCTTGTACTTTTGAAATCTTGCCTTAGAAAAAAAAATTTGATTGCCAGTGGAGAGGAATCTTCATTTAGAAAATTTTTATATCAACTTCGTTCCCAGCACGCCTTGCACATTTTATCTCCACTTCATCACTTGGAAAATATTCATTCAAAAGCCCAACGCCTTAGATAATTTTTAACACTTAGAAAATATTTCACTTTCCACTGAGGCGCCTAGCACACTTCAAAACATTTCAACGCCTTCAAGATATTTTAAAATCACCTTATATCACCCTTACTCCCTAGGCGCGCATTTCATTTTAACTCTCAACACCTTGAAATATTTTCCAACGCCTTATATCACCCTTCAAACATTGGCGCATACTTCACACTTAACG
>VDFB02348993.1:0-29989 GCA_007258455.2 Sequoia sempervirens | reverse complement strand
GATGAATATTTGAGAGTTAGAGTCCAAATATTGTGTGATGCCAGATGAGGGAAAAATTCTCTAATTTTAGGGGAAATGCCTCTAGAAAATGAAGGATCCAAATGAGGCCACCATGGACAAGATCAAGGGCCACGGTGAGTTGAGGACTCACAAGCCCTCACATCTTGCCATGTTGCAGATGAAGTGTCAAAAGGGAGGTAAGGTGGAGGTACCTTATGGTACCTAGGGATTGGGACAAGATCTCCTTATAAGGGAGGTCTTTATTTCTATGTGAGTGATGGGATGTATGATAAATTTAAAATTCCTCAAATATCCACATGGGGAAGAGGGGAGGAATTAAAAATTCCTTAAAAGACGTAGGGAGAATAAATATGAATTTTATATTCACATGGGGAATGGGTTGCCTTCTCCAAAAGGAGAAAGCAATTAATGAAGGGTGACTTGGGGGTGTGCCATAAATGGCATAATGATTAGGTTGACCTAATCAAGTAATTAAGGTTGTGCAAACAAGGGATTAAGTAGGCTAATGAAGAATCAAGGGCAAGTGGAGAATTATGGAGGATGTGACACTAATCCTGATTAGGGGTGTGCACATCCTAATCATGAATTAATTAAATTAATCTAGCTTAAAGAGGATTTATGAAGGATGGGACAAGGATAGAGAAAAAGTGAATTTAAAATTTGATTTAAATCCATAAAAGGAAAATGACTAAATTAAATAAATTAGGGTATTTATTTAATTTAGAGAAGAAATTTGGGTACAGGACAGGATGGGCCACCATTGGAGGCCATGCAGGTTGTGCAGGAGATTGGGGTTGGGCAGATGGATACGGATCAACAAATGATTGTCCAGACTGAACAAGAATCTTCTATTGGAGCTTCGAAGAGTGGTGGAGGTGGTTCCCCATTGCCCCTGAAAGGAGGCAAGGATGTGGGGATGAGCTCTTTGGCCTCCTCTCATTTGGGTATTCAGCAAAATGAACTGAAGAAAGGGGTTGGTGACAGGACTTCCAAGCTAGGAAGGAAAAAGGATATGAAGAAGATTAAATTAATTGAGGAAACTTTGGTGGAGTCAGGGTCAGTCAAGACTCTGGATTCACATTTTTCATGCCCCCAAAAATGATTTTTCTCTCATGGAATGTAAGGGTCTTGAATAGTGGCCCTCAATAAAAAGATGTTCGTGATTTGGTTAGGAATCATTCTCCAGATGTTCTTTTTCTTCAGGAGACTAAATTATCTATAGCTAATATGTTGGCCATGGCTCCTAAGTTGTGGAAATATGGTGAATGCCAGTGTGTGGGGGCTCTTGGTGCTTCCAGAGGGGTGGCTTGTTTTTGGAACCCTCAGAAGATTTTCCCTCTCTGGTGGATGTCCTCTAGATCCTCTATATCCCTAGTCGCCTCTTGGTATGAGATTGGTGAGTGTATTCTCCTCTCTAATGTGTATGCTCCTGTTGAGTTTCTGGGTAAACAACTTCTATGGTCCCATCTTCATTTTGTTCATAGCTTAGCTCCTTACCATCTGTGGGTTATGGCTGGTGATTTTAATGCTATTGTGGAGTTGTCTAAGAAAAGAGGTGGAATTCCTAGGTTGGAGCCTTCTGCTCTGTTATTCAGAGATAGCATTTTTGAATTAAATCTTATTGATGTTCTGCCAAGTAATGGTCACTTCACTTGGAATAATAGGTGAATTGGTGAGAGTTGTGTTGCTGAGAGGTTGGATCAATTCTTGGTTTCCTGTTATTGGGTTGGAGACTTATGGTCCACTCGATCTGAAATTCTTGATTGGAGAGGTTCTGATCATTGGTCTATTAATCTTAGTATTATCTCTGCTTGGGGGCCTCGTTCTCCCTCATTCAAGTTCTAGCTTATGTGGTTACAGGATCCTACTCTTCATGAACATGTGCCTGAGTGGTGGCAGATTGGTAGACCAACTTTTGGTACGACAATGTACACATTCTCCAAGCTTCTTTAGTTTGTCAAATATCAGCTTAAAAGGTAGAATCAACAATGTTTTGGTAATATCTTTCATGCTAAGGTTGCTGCTCAGGAGGAGTTGAATACACACGTTGATTCGTGAGAATGGGGGCCTGAGGATCTTCTAAGGAGACAAGACTTTGAAAGTGGTTGAGGAATTTTGAATATGTAAGAAATCTATTGAAGCAAAATAAGAAGGGTTGAATGGTTATAGGAAGGTGATAAAATCGCCTTTCTTCTTTCAATTCTATGAAGGACAAAAGCCAGGGCATGGTAATTCCATTCTATTCTAGTGAATGATAGGGGTGAACGTCTTGCCTCATTTCAGGAAATCTCTGCTGAGGCATCTCAGTATTTTGCTACTTTATTTAGGGAGGATTCACGAGGGGGCTCTATTGAGGAAGCATAGGTTCTTTTTCAGGCCTCAGCTTGGTCTCTGTGGAGGAAATGAGCACTGATACAAAGACATCTCTTGGATGAGCCGGAGGAATGTTGTGTTTCAAATGAAGGTGGGTAGAGCTCTCGTCCCAAGGTTTCGGAATGAATTTTTGTGAATTTAGGATATCAGTAAAGCTGACCTTTATGTTTTCCTTGAGTCCCAGAGGAATAAGCAAATGCTTCGTGCCCTGAATTCCACCTTCCTTGCTCTCATCCCCAAGTGTGAAGGGGCTGATAGGTTATCTCAATTTTGACCTATCTCTCTTTGTAATGTGGCATATAAAATCATTTCGAAGTTATTGGCTGAGAGGTTGAAGAAGTGGCTTAAAGTGCTGATTTCAAAGGAACATAGTGGATTTGTGGTGGGTCGTCAAATTCTTGATGGTGTTGTCATTGCTACGAAGACTATCCATTCCATGGATAGCTCCCATGAGAAGGCTATGTTCATTAAGCTGGATATGGCTAAGGCTTATGACAGGGTTAGATGGTCTTTTTTGTAGAAGATCCTTGTTTCTTTTGGTTTTGGTGAGGAGTGGATACAATGGGTCATGAGTCACATTGTTTCCTTCTCGCTTGATAATGGAGATCATTCGAACTTTTTAAGTTTCAAGGGTTTGTCATGTGATCCTCTTTCTCCAGATCTTTTGCTTCTGTAGTCATTCGGATGTTTGTTGAAAAGAAGGGTGGAGCTTGGCATCATGCAAGGTTGGCGATGGGGTGGAGACTTGCCTCCGCAATCTCATTTGCAGTTTGTTGATGATACTGCCCTGATGGGGATGGCTACTGTTAGGGAAGCTACTAACTTGAGACAAGTGTTGGACATATATCTTGTTGCTTCAGGACAATTGATTAATGAGGAGAAGTCTTCCATATTCTTCTTCAATATGCCGACCCCCATACAGAGAAGAATTGCTAATATCTTGAGGTTTCAGATAGGGGTTCTCCCTTTGACGTATCTGGCTTTCCCAATTTTTGTTTGCCATCTTCCCAAGGGTTCTTGGCAAAATATTATTGATAAGCTCCGTGCAAAATTTAATCATTGGACCCACAGATGGTTGTCTTTTGTGGGGCAGGTTCAACTTCTCAAGTCAGTGGTGTAGGCTCTCCCTACCTATAGATGTATGCTTCAGGTGGCTCCGATGGGTTTTCTGAGGGAGTTGGATTCTCTTGAAAGGAATTTCTTATGGGTGGGAAGTTTGGCATCTTCCAAGTGGAGCCTGGTCAGGTGGGATGTTGTGTGCAGCCCAACGCAATTTGGTGGTCTTGATCTTCAATAATCTGCGTTATCCAGAGTGGCTGTGGCTGCTAAGCTATTTTGGAGATGGTGTGTGGAACAGGATCAGTCGTGGGCTAGGATATTATCTCATAAGTATTTCCCGGGGATTCCACGATAGGATCTCCCTCATTACCCTCTTGAGGGTAAAGGTTCAGTGATTTGGAATACTCTTCAGAAGGGTGGAAAGCTTATCAAGGAAGGTTTATTTTGGATCTATAGATGGGGAACTAAAGCTCTCTTCTGGTTGGATTCTTGGGATGGATTCCCTCCACTTACTTCTCAGTTCCCCAACCTACTTCCTTTGTACCAAAGATTTCTCGAGGCTGGCTGGGCTAGGGTGAGTGACTTCAAGTCTATTGCTTCTTTTGGTCAGTTGGAGGTAGCTCATTGGAAGGATCCCATAGAGTGGCCAGATTTGGGACTTGCGGAAGAAAGTGCTGAGCTTCACAAGATTCTTCATAGTAGGAGTTGTAGTTCTCTTCTGGAAGAGGATATTCTTGCTTGGACCCATAATCCTAAGGGGGTTTACTCTATTGCTTCTGGTTATCAGGTGTTATTGGCTCAGAAGCTAACTGGGGCAGAGGTTCATTGGTGGAAAAGGGTGTGGAATAAACTCTTGTGGCTTAAATGAAACTAATTTGTTTGGAATTTGGCTTGGAATAGGTGCTTGACTTGGGATAGCATTCGTAAATAGGGATTTCAAGGACCTTCAATTTGTGTTTTGTGTGGGGGAGCGGAAGAGGATTCTTCGCATTTGTTCTTCCAGTGCCCCTTTATTGTGCAGCTTTGGAATTGGTGGTGGGAGGTGTGGAAGCTTCCTTGTATTCATGCATGCTCTTTGGTTGAATTCTGGGATAGTATGGGAAGACCTCCTTCTATGGCTTCCTTTTTGCAGGAAGTTTGGTTCATGGGCCCTACCTTTCTGCTTTGGTAGATTTGGTTGGAGCGGAACCACCAAATTTTTCATGATTAGAAGTTGGTGGGTCAACAAGTTTGGATGCGTATGCTAGGAATGGTGCAGGAGTCTATTTTAGCTAAATGTGATGTGGTTTTCCCCTTGGAGAGAGGTGATGCTGAGTTGGTGGCTAGACTGGGTCTTCAAGAAATTCATTCATCTTTTGTTAGTTCCAGGAACTGTAGGCATGGGAAAAGAGGGTTCAACGGGTTGGAAGGTGGTTACCTCCTCCCAATGGATTTCTAAAGATCAATACTGATGGTTCTTCTAGGAGAAATCCTGGGCCTGCTGGAATTGGTGGGGTTGGCAGGGACTCAGCTGGGTCAGTGATTTTTCTGTTCTCTATACATGAGGGGGTGAAGACTGTTAACTTCATGGAGGGTCTGGCTATTCTTCATGCTATTGAGAGGGCCCTTGCTTTGGGATGGAGAAAGGTTATATGTGAAGCTGATTCATAGATTTTGATTAATCTCTTGAATGAGCAAAATATATCTGATATAAATTGGCAGTTGGCTTCGGTGGTTCAGCAGATTCTTCAGGTTAGTTCTCGAATGGAGGAGGCATCCTTTGTTCACATCCCAAGGGAGTGGAATCATGCTACTAACTGCTTGGCCAAATGGGCCTCTGAGCATGATAGTGGTTGGAAGGTTGAGGATTGGGATCAGGTTAACCCTGAGCTACATCTAGATTTGGACCGGTTCTTGGAGGAGGATAGGAGGACACATGGGGATAGTTGATATTGTTTTATGTTGTGGGGTTTTCGCCTTGTTTGCTTGGGGCTGGGTCCCTTGGTTATTATTGTAATGCTCTTTTCTGATTTCTAATAAAGTTTTTACCCCTTTGTTTTCAAAATAAATTAGAGAAGAAAGGGGACAAGGGATGAAGTATTTAATTATTTAATTAAATACTTTAGGGACATTAGAAAAGGGGAATATTAATTAAATAAATTATTAACACAGATGAGGGATACAGGATAGAGGAATAAAATGGGATGAATTTGACCATATGGGGGTGGTCAAATTCAGATGTCTATAGAAGTATCCCATTTGAATTCATGGTGTAAAGTTGGAGAATTTGGCTTGGAAAATAAAGGAGACACCATATTTTCCAGTTTTAAGATATTAAATAATGTTGTCAAGAATTTGTGGGCATCTACCAAAGAATTCATTTTGAGAAATGTGAATCTCTTTCATCTTCTTGAACAATGACAATGTACTATGGAGGATATTGGTGATGCTAAAAGAAATGATCTGAAAGATAGGCTTGCACTATAACAAAAAATCTACAACATTTATAAAATAGCCGCAAGGGATTTGATCCCCCAAAAAAATTGATTCATAGCAATTGAATGCAAGGTGCTAGAAGGTAAGTGAGATGCAATAACTAGTCAAGCAGGCCATCAAACTATAGATTCTAGTAGGCATTGAAGGGTTGAGAAATAAGGATGCAACTTATAGTGAGAGGTTTTACAAGTAGCAATAACTAATGTTGATTACTTACACAATCAAATGAAGTCTTCAGGCTACATCAAAAATACATGGAATATCCCAACAAAATAGACAACTAAATGAATTTCGATCAAATAAAGTTTTCATCAAATAAATACATTGAGTTGGAAATTGAATACTATCATTGGGCCAACTCCCCAAATTATAAGTAATAAAATCAGGGTTTTCTAAACTAATATAAATATAGCTCAGATACAAATCAAATCCTATGAAGGGAGATGCCAAAATAAAAGAGAAATTCAAAGCTAAGGAAAGAAAGAGAAATTTGAAGCTAAGGAAAGGAAGAGAAATTAGCTAAAGACATTGAGTTGGAAATCAAATACTATCATTGGGCCGACTCCCCAAATTATAAGTAATAGAATCAGGGTTTTCTAAACTAATATAAATATAGCTCATATACAAATCAAACCCTATGAAGGGAGATTCCAAAATAAAAGAGAAATTCAAAGCTAAGGAAAGAAAGAGAAATTTGAAGCTAAGGAAAGGAAGAGAAATTTGCTACATGTTATAATATAGGACTATGGTGCACAAAGAAAGATTAACACACAAGAAGCCATTCCAAATTCGCAATACCCAAATCAAGGAATGGTACAATCAATAATGAAATGGCGAGACAAGCATCGGATTACAAAACACCGAATGTCTAAAGGTATGGAAAATATATTGATAATGATATTAATAAGTATACGTGTACATAGGATTCATTCCAAAACTAAACAAGAAACAATGACAAACTTTTAAATCATTTTCAAATGACAGTATATACCTTGAACCCTATCTTGTAATAAGCTATGATTTCAAGTATTATTTTAGAAACAAAGATAAAATATAGGCAACAAAACAACCTGGATGAAATCAATTGGCACAACTATGAACTTAGTGTCGAGTTATAGCTTCCTAGCTTGCAAATCCCATTACTTCAAAGTCCTCAAACAATTATTGTAGGATTTCCCAATTCCCCTTCATTTTCCCCAAAAGAACAATCAATCAAATAGACTTCTTTTCACAAAATCCACTTGTAGGCCAAATTTCTTTTCAAAATTATTTTTTTACAGAGCCCCCTTTTTTTCTTCCAAAACAAAATTAATTGATAAACATTTTCCAAAAAATGGGCACTACTAAAAACAAGGAAAAAGTTTAGTTTTTGAATCCAAAACTCAACAAACATAACAAGTTTCTAATTTACAATTCAGTCTAGAGTCATGCATGTGCACGTACTCCTCTTTTTCTATTTTTTATTTTCTTTTACAATTAGTTTGAAAATCTCATCTTATCTATATAATATCAAAATTATATTACTTTCCACATTTAATTAATGAAACTCTAATGATAATAATATTTATCAATTATCATTAAATATAATTTAAAACAATACTTTATACAAAACATTTTAATTTAATTATTTACCAATAACAGCCATATACTTTCTATTTCTCAGTATTGATTCATTTAATTATTTATTTTAATTCCAAATTAATTTAATTTACCTAATAATCAATTTAATTTAATTAAACTGATTAAATAAGGCCATTTCTAATATTAAGTTTACCACCTAATTTCAATAACACCTTAAACACCATAACAATGAACAACAACAGGACATCACCAATCATCAAACAAACTTACTCAAATGTCGAGAAAGGCCAAATACAGAGGGGCACTATACTGGCGGTGAATTTTCCTGATGCCAGAATATAGTTATTGTTGTAGATGTTGGTTTGAATGTAAAATCGATTTTTTAAACATTTGACTATAAGTGGTTTGAAGTAAAGAATCAATTTTTTATGCTATGATTTTTTATTTATTGATAATGTACAAGGATAAATTTTAAAAAATATCTATAAAAAAGATATAAAATTTTGTTAAATAATATTTCAAGAGAATAATTTTTGTGATAAATATATCATTTTTGGAGAAAAAAATAATTTATGGAGATTTTTTTCCAAATTTATTCATATTGTTGTCTTTTCCTAGTGAATTTAACCATGGATTTTAAGAAAAATAATTCATGGAATTTTTTAAAAATTAGTTAATATTAGATTTTTTTAGTAAATTTTCCCATGTTTATTTTTTGAAAAATTTATGTGGCAATTTTTTTCAAATTTGTTCACATTGTTAGTTCTTGATAGGAAATTTTCTCACAATTTTTTTAAAATCGAGCTAGAAAAATAGTATACACTAAATGTTAAACTTTACATTATCTAATGAACATAGATCAATGACTTAAATACTATTATGAGACTCAAAAATCCCTTAAAGACACATGCTTGTATTGCCAAAAAATTAAAATACAAATAAGAGAATAAAATTAAAATGATTAGAAATAAATAAAATATTATATAAATATAATAAATATAATATTAATGTGTAGAAAGCCCAATCTCTTTGATGTACTATTAGTGAATCCCTTCAATATTAGATCTAACATAATGATGTTTAGTGGCTATTTATTCTAAAGAATGTGTTTTTCATTGTGTCATTGGTTGAAAGATGATACATAAATTTTGGTGGCCCCATTACAACATTATTATGAAAATAATTCATTAGTAAAGTGGAGTTATTGTTTGCAAAAAATGGTAATATCTAATGGTTGGTACAAGATTTCAAGATTAACATTTTGACAACTCCAAGATGGTGTGATCTTGGATAAAAAATGGTGAATCAACCCAACTAACTTAGTTCTGTTGGTGGGCTTAGGAGTGTTTTAAAAAAGTTTGTAGAGACTATGGAAAAGAATAAATATAGTTATATTTTGGACACATGTTGCAATAATGCTTCTTTGATCTATGAACAAATTTACATAATTTTATAATACCACCATTGGTCTAAATATGAAACATTTAAGGAAGTAGGTCTCAATTTTGATAAAGAAAAAATAGTGTAATTTAAAGACATGAAGTTGTAGAATTATTGATTCAAATTAATGATACATTTAATGATACATGCATCATTTCAAAATAATAATTTGTCAAAAAAATCATTATATAATTGTACAAGTATCAACATGTCAATAAATAGCGGTTCTATTTAAAATAAAAATTCCTTGAAAACAATTCAAATATTTATGATATTTGTGATAGCTCTCCTATCACATGCAAGTTGTTTTATTTACATTTTCTATTGTTCTTACCTTGATTAAGTTATTAGTTATATTAATGAAATAAAGTTACTTAAAGAATAAACTCATCTCAACTTTCTTCTAGCCAATAATATATTGAGAGATCTTATCATGAGAAATTAATTTTTTATGGATGTTGTATGGAGGCAATATTAGAGGAGTGTTAAAACCAACTTCCACTCAAATTATTAATTACAAGATATTCAAAGGAAACAATGGATACCATAGTATGCATTATGGGGAAAATTTTGTGTTGTAGGTTGAAGAACAATTTCAATACAAAAAGTATCATTTCCCTTGATACAAAATTTAACTAGTATCAAGGTGGAGACTTTCTTGTCCATAACACATTGATATCATGTAAATAAAAATATCTCCTAGATTTTAATTATTTTTTCTCCAGATGCACGAGTGATTTCAATGATGACATTGAGATTGTGCTTGAGTCCTTAATCAAACCACAATGGATACATACTATTTTTCTTTATATGAACAGTGTATTTGTTGGCTTGAGCTTCCATCCTATTATGGGGACATGGTTTAATTTCAAACTTCCATTAACTAGGCCTTGGTTATAATTCATTATAAATTAATTAGGGTAGAATAATGCTACAAGAAACTATAAGTCAAAGTGGGACATCAAAATTTTAGATTTTATTGCTATGCCCTTAATCTTAGAGTATATAGGGTTATGAATAATTAACTTTGTGACTATATTAACTATTAATTAGGTCATATTATCATTATTATATTGTTATTTAGTTATTAGGTTAGCCTGAGTCTTATATATGATGATCTAAGTTGGCTTGGGTGATATTGTAGGCATAAGTAGGGTATATATAGGAGGTAGTGAGTCTTATTTTTTCATTAGATTGTGAATTTTGTTCTCACTAGAGATATTTGGAGATTTTTCCCTTCAAAGTGGCTTGTTATTCTTAGTTATTATCAAGTATTTATAGCATATTTACTATCATATTCTTCTATTTTTCAATTTATTTTATTACAAGTGGTACCAAAGCATGATCTTGGCACCATGAAGACAAAGCTTTTTCTCAATTTGGAGGTCATTTTAGGAAGCACATATCTATAAGATTTTGGGAATTTGTCTTCTAATTTTTTAAGGGTTTTTTAAGAATATATTGAAGAATCTAAATTCTATATTTTAGAGGAGATGGAACAGTAATTAAGATATTTATTGTAGAAATAGGGTTTATGTTGAAATTGTTTTTAAAATTCATATCTCCCAAATACTAGTGAATTTGTTCTTAATTTTTAGTAGGTTTTGTAAGAAAAATAGAGGATCTTACAATCCAAATTTCAAAAGAACTGAAGCAAAATTAAGTGATTTATTGAAAAATCGTGGTTTCCAACAAATCTTCCCTCTAGGTTGCAAATCAACTAATTATTGAGAGACTTTTTGGGAAAGTGCAACTTAGGCCCTGATAAGTTATAAATTTTTTTAATATTATTTTTAATTTATTTGCATAATTTATTGCAAAATTATTTTTCTTTCATCATGATAGGGCCTACAACAAGAGGAAAAAAATATTTTTACCACACTTGGGAAATCTTCAGATAAGGATGATGTAGAAATTGAGGATATTAAACCTAATTAAGAAATCAAAAAGATAAGGGGTGAAATTTTATCAATTTGAAGAAGGAGATGATGAAATGAATTTCATTAGTGCAAAAGGAGATGACTAAGGGAATTTCATTTATGAGGATGGATATGTAGAAAGAGATGAATAACTTTTCAAGGAAGTTATAACACTTATTCAAGGGATGAAGTATAAGGGATAAGATTCACCTACTAATGTGGAAGATAATGCTTTAGTGAACATGAAATTGTGTGGCTTGATTCACATCTCAAGAGGGAAAAACTCTTTAATAATCCTTTTTCCTAGGCAATTCATACCCAAGTTGGATATGAGAAAGTTTAATGACAAGGATCCAACCAATTGGATTTTCCAAATGGAGAAGTTATTTAATATTCATCATGTTCCAAGTCAAAAAAATATGGCTATGACATCATTATACTTGGAACTAAACCAATTTATTTGGTATTGTTGGTTAGGTGATGAGAAGAGAAAGAGGACTTGCATAGTAACATGGTTGATTTTTTAAGAGGAACTTGCTACTCACTATGTAGATGATTTGTGGATATTTACTTCTTCCAAATCACTAAATTAGAGAAAAAACATATATACAAGGACTATACTCATCAATTTCAATCCCTTTGTCTAAGAGTGTGGAATGCTACATAAGGAAATTTGAAGGAATTATTTCTAGGATGTTTGAAGGACCACACAAAATATGTGGCGTGTTTGTTCCAACCATAATCCTTGTCACAAGTGATGCTTATAGAAAGTAAAGTTGAGGATAATGTTTTGGCTAATAGGAAACAGGGGATCATAAAAATAAGAGAAATGAGCTCTCCTACATAGTCTTTGTCTCAATCTACTAGTTTGGCTCCAAAAAAAAGTTGGGTAGAAGATAGAAAAAGGGTTGTGTTTCAAATGTGATAGAAAATATAGTAGAGGACATAAATGTAGTGAAAATAAATTGTTCTATATTGAAGTTTTGAGTAAAGAAGAAGAGAAGGAAAAAATATTAGAAATTGATAGGTAATCAAATGAGGAATCAAGGGATTCTCAACCAATCATTTCTTGTCATGCACTCTCAAGTTTTATTGCCCCACAAACTCTCAAGGTAGTGGGTTTCATAAAGAAGCAAAGAGTAATAGTACTGTTTGACTTGGGTAGTACTTGTTGGGTTGACAAAGCTAAGAACGTTGGTTTCTAGGAGTATAGCTTCAATTTAATGTGAAACTTCAATTTGTACCTATGTCAATCTAGTGCACAGATCTTGTGAAAGGTGTCACAACTATATGTCTAAGGGTTGAGAGAAAAAAGTTTAAGTAAGAATGAATGCATCTAAAAATATTATAAATTAAATAAAAACTAATTACTAATTCTATTCTATTTATGTGATAGGAAATGCTACATGAATAGAGCAATAGGAAGGCAGTAAGAATAGATCAAGATTACTCTATTGATAACAACAACTTCAATCTCGCATAAGAACAAATTGTGATTTACTTAGCAGAGGCAACTAAAAAATACCTTAAATTGCTTTAGACTTACATACTAACACATCGAAAATTCAATTAACAAAGTAGAAATGACATAACAAAACTATTTAACAATAACAATTTAATGAATAATCCTTTAACTTTACTGATAAATGAACAAAATAGAAACTATGACAGTAATACTAATTAAACTTTAAAAAATGTTATTAATGATATTCAAACCACACTATTAACAAAATGAAATTCATAAATCAAATGCAAAAATGAAATTTCACCAAGCTTCCACAAAGTGGGCCCTTCCTCCTTATTGCGAGGTGATTTGGAACACTTATAACAATATGGGAATTTGCAACGATCAAGTAATTCGATGAAAACCAAAAAGGAATATCTATTGTATTCATTTCACAATAGTACACACATACACATATATAGAGCTTTTGATAATCAATATTAGTTATGTGGCCTATGACCCATAACTTCGATATAAGTTTTGGTAAATAACAACTGTTTAAAAAAACAAAATTTTAACAATCTAGAATTATTATAGTCTATATTTTGGCCGCTGGCCACAAATCCAAAATAATATGCTAAAATTATGTCCTTGCTACCTAACAAAAAGACTTTCATAGTCTTCAAATCCACGCTTGCTTTGCTATAGAAACTCATGTTCATTCAATTCGAATTGATTGGATTATTTCCACATAAATAAATAGATTAAGCGCATTTTATTCTCCTAAAATATACTAAATAACTTTTAGTATGTAAAAGCTAATAATGGCAGAATACGGAATTAAAGTGGAAATTAATTTGGGACTAGTTTAGCAAAAGAAAAGGATTTTAGATATAAAAATTTAAACCAGTTTTTAGCCTATCATTTTCCACCCAGCTTAAGACTTTGCATGTCATGCAAGCATCTCCTACTTATAGACCTAAAGGTTTTCTTCGGGTGATGGTATGATGGCTAATTTTTGTACAATAACCATGATTTCACCAGACTAGAAAGCCTTCAATTGCTCAATTCTTTGTTTCTGATCCTTTATAGAGATGTAAAGATCCTATTTTACAAGTTCCTTAGTATGTTTAATTAATTAATTTAATTGGATTTTCATCCCCTGCATTTCTTTGTTTGTTGTTGCTAAGTTGTGGAAGCATCTTAAAGCTACCCTTGCAAAGTTTTAATTTCAATTTGAAGTTGGTTCACTTGATCCTATAAGAACCAAAACTCCTCTTTCTACTTGCTAATTATCTCCATAGGGTTAAGTTGCTTTGATGGCAGCAAATCCATAGGTAGCTCTTCTCCACATAAATTTTCAAAACTAGAAGAAACATTTTCCTCTTGAGCAAGATTATTGACTTCCTATAGCTTGGTTGTATCTTGAGTTACTTGTGCATCCAATTGATTATTATCATCCATATCTAATTATTGTGGAGGTTCTTTATCTTCTTGTGTAAGGGTTTTAGTTTGAGTGTCATTCTCCTCTCCCAACAAAGCAAGGGATTCATTGTAATTTGCAATGGACATTTGTGCTCTCATCCTTTGCTCCTTTCTCTTCTGCTTATTTTGTCTCCTCTACTCTCTAATAATACAATCCTTCCAAGTCCTTATGAGGGCAATAGCTAATACCACCATATCAAAATTTTCTCCCTACTGTGTCCCTCCTATTGTATTGGCTACAACTGCTAAATTATGTAACCTAGAATCAGATCTAGCCTTCATCCTTCATTTCTTTGGTTGCCTCTTATCTAGAATTTTGGAGTCAAGACTCCAAGGGTTTTCTTAGCTCCAATTTTTGTAGTACCATGGTTTTCAACAATTACATTATCTACTAACACATTCCCTTGAACCACTTCTTCTACTAACACATTTCCCTTCTCATGGCCTTCAAAGGTTTCATTCTACTTTGATATATTTTCCTACTCATTATGCTCAAGGGTTTCTTCTTCCTCCAATATATCTTTTTTCTCATGGTTTCAAAAGCATATTCTTCTTTTGGTATATTCTCTTTCTCACACTTCTCAAAATCTTCTTCTTCTACTAGCATATTTTCTTTCTCACACCTTTCAAAAGCTTCCTCCTCAACTAGAATGGAGTCACTAGGGTGTGTATCTTATGTGTTTTGAATAAAAATGTCCCAACCCAAAGTAGGAAAAACAGATTTCAAACCCTCTATGACAAGTAGCTTAATTAAAGCTTGGCGAGCAAGACAATTTTCATGCCCCTTTTTCACCCCATTCCTCATGTGTTGAAAATATTGAAATAGATAGTAGGGTACATTAACTAGAGAATTTTTATGTAGATGATATAATTATCTAAAAAGGTGAGAAAAGACATAGTTTTACCTACCTTCATAGGTGATATACTGACTGATAAACTTAGAAACAGAGTCCCATGGATTTGGTAAGGAAGCTTGTTTCCTACCCTGGCCATGCACCATCTAAACAAATTCACCTTGTTGCAAGAATTTCTTCCAAAGATGCTTTAAATTAGTGACCTTGCTAGATCCTATAGGAAAGAATGTATCACCACTTTAGGGAAAACCAATGACATCGACCACCATTCAAATAGTGACAACAAAAGAAATTCCCCTCAAAGATACCTAGATTTTCTCCAAACCATAGAAAATTCAAATAAAACCTAGTCGTCAAAGCCACATAACTTCCTCTAGAATACATGCCATTTGGCTCACTGAAATTTTTTATAGGCTTCCTTATCAAATAGCAATTTCATTATATCTGACAATTCCCACCTAGTATGGGTTCCACCCATTTTGTCATGACAAGAAGTTATGACAATATTGTATACAAGAATGATGATATACGGTTGAAATGAAAGGATGGTAACTAGTAAAAGGTGATAGATATGGTGTATATGGAAAGATTGGATGTATATAGAAATAAAGAATTGTAATGGACATAGGAATATATATGACATGCAATAATTAAATTTGTGTAAGATGTAGGAGTGGATTTGATAGTTTTAATTAGATTTTTAATACATATGATAATTCCTTTCCCCCCAGCTTAGTCATGAATACCATCCTAGTGTTTCCATAATAATTAGCTTACATAATCAAAAGTAGTTAGCACATTTTAAAATAATAAAATCATGTAAAAAGTTACCAATTATGTGAATTATAATACAACTTGATTGGAGATGATGGAAAGATCACTGGATATGTGGGAAGAATGTAGATAGAGTTCCCATCATAGGCAAGAGATAATTGGTGGAGAGGACAAGTCGATAGGTATGAAAGGACACCATAATCTTAATCAAGGAACCAAAGATGGATTGAAGTGCATCATACCCAAAAGACAGTTATGAAGGCTCACGTGGCAAGAGGAAATTCCATCATAAACAATAAAGAAGTTTTCACCATCAAATGAAATGATGGTGAAAACCTCCCATATGTGATATCACCTACATAGCTAGAAAGCAAGTCGATGTGGCCGAGTGAGGAACCAATGCATTCCACAAAGCAAGTCCACTATGGAAAGTCTATGGAGGTTGAAGACGAGATGCAGTAACTAAATTCAAATGTAATAAGTTGGGTCTAATTGGCCATAAGGAAATGTCACAAACCCTATGATGGAAATCCATGACAAAATGTAGCTAATGACAAGAACTGCACAAAGGATGCCAAGGACACTAGTCAACCCCCTAAGAGAAGAAAGGTGATGGAGAAAAAGGTGGTCTGGCAAGAAACGCATGAAGAGAAAGTTCCTATCACAAAAGTGACAAGAAATCTCCTACTGCAAAAGAAACAAAGAAGTTCTTGTTGCAATTGATTTGATTTGATTATATATATATATATATATATATATAACCATTAGAAATCTATTTTTCACTTATGTAATGCCTAGGGGTGCTGAAAAATCAGTTTTAACCCCTAAGTTATTTATCCAGTTATAATCCACTAGAAACTCGATTTCCAAATTGTAACTGTCTAGCAACACCTAAAGGTTTTCATTGCTAGATATTATATATATATATATATATATATACCTAAAAGGTACTTGAAGAGGCAATAGAAAATCTTGCAAGAACATTGAATTTCATCTTCAAGCTGGAAATGAGACTATCTTTAGTAATGGGTTGCTTATAAAACTTGAGATGATGGCCATTGACAATAAGAGTGGTATGACTAGAGTCCACAATTTGAAGCTTGATCGCACCATTGTCATAGACAATCTCAATCTCATATGGTCCTAGCCACCTGGTGTGGAATTTTCCCTTAAAGTATTAGAACCTAGAATCATACAAAAGTGCCCAATCCCCTTGCTGGAATGACCATTGTCGAATGAAATATTCATGCCAAAGAGTATGCTATTTTTGAACTATCTTTGCAAGGAAAAGAGCTTGTTGCCATATTTCATTTAGTGCATGAGGTGATCAATCCTTTTTTTTTTAAGAATTAGTTAGATTCAATCCTAATTGTAAAGTACATAGAGTTTTTATCTCAAATTCAATAGGTAAAATTGCTCGCTTATCATAACTAAGTTCATATGGTGTAAGACCAATGGTGGTCTTCCACATTGTCTAATATGCCCATAGTGCTTTAGGAAGATGTGATCCCCAATATTTTTGATGAAGTGATATGGTTTTGGTAAGGATATTTTTTGAGTTCTCTATTAGTGACTTCAACCTATCTATTGGCTTGTAGATGATATGAAGAAGACTTGCGACATTGAATCTCATATTCACAAACTAGAGCAACGATTAGTTCTGATGTGAAATATGGTCCTTGATCTATGACAATCTCCTTGGGTGCCCCAAATCCTATGAATATCTTTGTGTATAGAAAATAATAAACTTTAGTGTCCCTTGCATGATTTTGTGTGTTGATCTCAACCCATTTGTTAACATAGTTAGTACAAATTAAAATGCATTTCTTGTTCTTGAATGGAAGATTAATAGGTCTCATAAAATCTATACCCAATTTTTCAAAAGGGTTCAATAGATAGTTGAGGTTGCAAAAGCATCTCATCTTAACACGTGGGTCAGTGCATGCATTGGAACTTGTCACAATCTTGAACATACTACTTGCAATCCCTATGAATTGTGGGCCAATAATATCCAACAGTGAGAACCTTGTTGGTTGTCCTCTTGGCTACAAAATTTCCTCCACATGGCTCAGTATAACATGTGTGAAGTATATCAAATACATTGTCTTCAACTACACAATGACGCATGACATTATCAATGCTAGTGCAAAAGAGAAGTCCATTGTTCCATGTATACTAACCACTTAGTCCAACAAATTTTTGATGATATCTAGGAGAAATGTGGGAGAAACTTGCAAGTGACTAAATAGCTCACAATATCTACAAACCATGGAATTTTGATTAAAATTGTAAACAGGTGCTCATCTAGAAAGACATCATTAGTTGGTATAGGGTCATCTTCACTCTGTAACATGGATAAGAAATATGCAACATTCTCATGGCCAGACTTATCAAGTATAGTAATGTCAAATTCTTGCAATAATAACAACCATCTAATAACCATGATAGTAACTATAGGTTTATTCATTAGAAATTGTATTGTAGAATGACCAGTATGAATAAACACTTTGTATCCAATAATATAATGATGAAACTTATTAACTAGATATACAATAACTAAAAATTCCTTTTCAATAACTATATAATTTGACTCAACACCTATTGAATTCTTACTAATGTAATAAATGGAATAAAAAAGTGTATCGTCTTTATGACCTAGGACATCTCCCAGTGAGGAATCTAAAGCATCTATATGAATATGAAATGATAATTCACAATTTGGTCCACATAACACTAGTGAGGTAACAAGCTTTTCTTTGATTGTTTCAAAGGTGTGTTGACATCCTTGCATCCACGAGAAATCATTATCTTTGCCTAAAAAAACAAAAAGTGGTGAGGAAATTTTATTAGAGTTTTGAATAAACCTTCAATAATATCTTGCATGTCCTAAGAAACTACAAACATCTTTTTGACAAGAAGGTGTGGGTAAATCTTGAATTATCTACACCTTTTTAGGATCAACTTGAATTCCTTTGGAAGAAATATAATGTCCTAACACTATATCTTGTGTCATTAAAATATGGCATTTTTCATGAATTAAGGATAGATTAATGTCTTCACATCATTGCAAAACTTTTTCAATATTCTTTTTAGCTTGCTCATAATTTTTACCATAAATAGTAAAATCATCCATACAAACCTCTACACAATCATGAATAAGATAAGGAAAAATACTTAAATCCACCCTCTGAAAAGTATCAGGGGAATTACATAAACCAAAAGGTAAAACATTGTATGAAAATCTCCCCCAAGGACAAGTAAAATTAGTTTTTTCTTAATCTTCAAGTGCTATCTAAATTTGATTGTGTTTGCTAAAACCATCCAAGAAAGAAAATATTTTTTTACTTGCACGAGTATCAAGAACTTGATCAATAAATGGTAATGGAAAATGATCCTTTTTAGTTGCTTTGTTAAGAGCTTTATAATCAACATAAATTCACCATTTACCATTATTTTTAGGCACCACAACCAAAGGAGAAACCCATTGACTATCCAAAATTGGGTAAATAAAACCTACATTCAACAATTTTGTAATTCCTCCTTAAATATTTCACGCAAAATGGGATTCAATCATATTTTTGGTAGTCTGACTAGACAGTCCTACCTTCGTCTATGTATATGTGGTGTGTGTAAGTGTTTGAATGTATGCCATACATGTCCTGATATTCCCATGCAAATGCAGCTTTATAAAATCTTAACAAGGCAATTAGGTCTTGAATTTGTGCATCACTCAAATGTGGATTAATATTAAGAGTACAACCTAGTAAAATTTTCATTGCTTGTGATTGTGTAGGTAAATTTATAGAAAGTAGTTTTAAAGTGGATGGTGAAGGTGTGTCAGGAGAAAAAAATGGGCTATGTACACAATTATGTGGCAAAAATTAGTGAAATGTGATAAAATTTTGAAGAGATTATAAGTCACTTAATAGAGGAAATTTTCCAAATGGACAATTATCTATACATGAATGAAGAACAAATCTCTCCAAAATATCATTAGACGAGTATCAATTTTGAAATAAATTAGCAAAAACAATATCCTTAGATGGTTCCTCAATATCAAGGGCTTGATAAATTGTTAGAATAGGTAGTTATTCCTCTAAATCACTATCAATCCATAGGGGATCTTCAGTCTCCAACAAGGTTTTTTCTGGTGGGTACAATGTTAATTTCTTTATTTGTTCACCATTGGAGATAACCATGTACATGATCAACAATTGATAAAAGCATCTGTTGCAACCAACCATGATCTTCCTAAAATCAGAGGGTATCCACCCAAAGTTATTTTGGGTTGAAAATTCATAAAATTAGTAGGATACTCACAAGAACCAACATAAATAATTATATCTTCAATCATACCTTTAGGTTTAACTAAAGAGAAATCCACCATTTGTAGGACTATAGTTGTAGGCCTAAGTCCTCGGAGATGTAATTTTTCCTTAGTTTCATTGGTAATAACATTTAAAGTAGTTCCCAAATGAATCAATGTATTTGGAATAAGAATATGACCAATTTGTACCTATATCAGAGGACTCCCTGGATCTTAATACTTAGGAATTGAGATATTCCGCAACATAAGATCAACAAGTTTTCCAATAACCTAAATAGTTTTTGGGTCTTGTTTATTCTTTTTCTTTTAATTACACAAGTCTTGAACTGCCTTTGTGTATATAGGAATTGTTGATGTGTTTTTAATGCACTTCTCAACATAGGTAATGCATTGGTGCATCGCCTCTCTTGAAAGACAATCCTCCACAATCAAATTGCAGAACACTATCCCAATGTCTCTAATGTCAGGTCTTGATAGTGCTTGGAATATCTCAGTTGTTTGATGTGATTTGTTGCAATCACAAGGCGGTCTTACAGATAAGTTACAAAATGTGGGAAGTTGGGTTTGCAAATGTAGTTTCAAAGTGCTGGAAGTGAATGAATAGTGGCTGTCCACTCAAAATAGCAAGCTGAAACTCATCAAGTTCATCTGATTTAGCTTCATGGTGATGTTTTGGATCCTACTCTAACCAAGGACTAAAAGAAATAGCAAAAGGAGAAGGGTTAAGAAAGTTGTTCTAATCCTAAGCTATGAATGAATAGTAACAATGGTGGTTGCTATAGTAGACAGGCTTCCCAAACTGAGTTTTGTTTGACCAAGAGAAACCTATAGTTACACAAAACCAATGCAATCTTCTAAGGTCTGTTGATTTCCAAATTACACATACACATCATGAACATGAAATTGAACTAAGTTGCAACAATGACAGAAAGAAGCCTAGGTAACTTTGCACAACTTGTCATCAACAAGTGCTAAAAGTATGGGCTAGAAGCTCATCAAATACTATAACAACAACACCATCATGACAACCATTCAAAAAACTAATACTAAAACTAATAGAGAAGTTAAACCATGCATGCAAGATGAGCAAAATTAAAGAGAACATCCATAAAATCATGCAATGTTGTCTTCTATTGTTGCAAATGCCTTTTACAATAGCTCTCCAACCCTTACAAACGAGGGGCAAGCCCCTATTTATAGTTTTCCAAAGCCCAAATGAATGGCTAGGATTAATTTACAATGAGTGGCCCATATTTGATTTATATTAGGGTTTCACCTACCCCACAATATTCATAAATTAAAAATACATTCCTTGTCTTTTCTCTGTTTTGTCATCTAGTGCCCAGGTGTTGTAGTAGTTTCGTCATTTAGCTGATTGCCCTTTTCACTATAGCAGAAACTACCTGAAAGCTTCCTTCTTACTTGATGTGTTTACAATTTTCTTCATTGGATCAAATGATTCTGTCAATGATTGGAATTAATGGATTGGTTGCCCCTGATTTGGGGGGACAGGTCATCATCATCCGGTGAAAAGTAGGATAGCTCCCTCATGCTCTCTTCAAGACCACCCCTTTGCATTTTGTCATTGACTTCCTTGGCACATGCCTTCTTCTAATGCTGACCCTGTTGGTGGGTGCTAGGGGGAGAGGTGAACATGAAATGAATGGTGACAGGAGCCATGCACATTCCTTGTTCAACTTTCTCAATGGGTATCCTCGACAGACTCGGGGTAGGCTTCTTGAATCCTGCATACATAAAGTGTAGTAAGTACTTTCATACACAAATTAAGGAGAACGTTAGTCAAATCTTGTAAAATCCTTGTTAGATCCATCCATACATAATCAAAAGATCATAATATTCATATTTGGAGCTCATTTGGACTATAAACATTAATGCGGTCCCAAGGGGGCGAGCAGTGAACAAGGGACAACAAACCAAAAGGGAAGTTCCTGGACCTCACAAAACTTATCAAAACCAAGAATTTTCAATTATAGCGCATGGGAAAAGGGGAAAGAAGAGTGCCCAGAAAAACTTCCTTAAGATTGGACCCATTTGAAAAAAGCAGAAGTTGAAAACGGCCATGGAGAGATGGAGTCTCAAAAACGGCCACAGAGTGGCCGAGTCCCGGAGGTTGGGTCGTCGGGGCTCCACGAATGTTCCAAAATGGCCACGAAAGGCCATGTCCTAGAGGCTGGGTCGTCAGGGCTCCATGGATGTTCCAAAACAGCCAAAGAGGGACGAAGTTCCGAAACCCCCTAAACTTAACAAAATGTTGACGAAACCTTGGCAGTTCACTTAGGCACCACAAACACATCCCAAATCCACCAAAAATTTTCCCCCAAAGTCAAAAAAGTGGAAACCAGACCGGCGGGGGTCTATGGATGTTTCCAAAATAGCCAAAGAGGGAGGGAGTTCCAAAGGGAAAGTTTTGAAACCACCGAAACTTAACAGAACATTGATGAAACTTTGGCAGTTCACTTAGGCACCACAAACACATCCTAAATCCACCAAAAAGTTGTTCTCGAAGTCAAAAATGTGGAAACCAGATCGGCGGGGGTCTATGGATGTTTCCAAAATAGCCAAAGAGGGAGGGAGTTCCAGAGGGAAAGTTTTGAAACCACCGAAACTAAACGGAACGTTGAAGAAACTTTGGCTATTCACTTAGGCACCACAAACACATCTCAAATCCACCAAAAAGTTACCCTCAAAGTCAAAAATGTGGAAACCGGACTGGTGGGGGTCCATGGATTTTTCCAAAATAGCCAAAGAGGGAGTTCTAGAGGGAAAGTTCTAAAACCACCAAAACTTAATGAAACATTGAAAAAACCTTGGCAGTTCACTTAGGCACCACAAACACATCCCAAATCCACCAAAAAGTTATCCCCAAAGTAAAAAATGTGGAAACTGGACTGACGGGGGCCCACAAATGTTTTCAAAATAGTCAAAGAGGAAGGGAGTTTCAGAGGGAAAATTCTGAAACCATCGAAACTTAACGAAACATTGACAAAAACTTGATAGTTCACTTAGGCACCAAAAACACATCCCAAATCAACCAAAAAGTTACCCCAAAGTCAAAAATGTGGAAACTAGACCGACGGGGGTCCACAGATGTTTCCAAAATAGCCAAAGAGGGAGGGAGTCTGAAACCACCAAAACTTATTGGAACATTGACCAAACCTTAACAGTTCATTTAGGCACCACAAACACATCCAAAATCCAGCAAAAAGTTACCCCCAAAGTCAAAAATGTGGAAACTGAACTGACAGGGGTTCATGAATGTTTCCAAAATAGCCAAAGAGGAAGGGAGTTCCAGAGGGAAAGTTTTGAAACCACCGAAACTTAATGGAACGTTGACAAAACCTTGTCAGTTCATTTAGGCACCACAAACACATCCCAAATCCACCAAAATTTATCCCCAAAGTCAAAAATGTGGAAATCCGTACCGACAGGGGCCCACAGATGTTTCCAAAATAGCCAAAGAGGAAGGGAGCTCCAGAGGGAAAGTTTCAAAACTACCGAAACTTAACGGAACGTTGATGAAACCTTGGCAATTCACTTAGGCACCAAAAACACATCCTAAATCCACCAAAAAGTTACCCCCAAAGTAAAAAATGTGGAAACCAGAATAGCAGGGGTCCACATATGTTTCCAAAACAACCAAAGAGGGAGGGAGTTCTTGAAGGAAAGTTCTGAAACCACTGAAACTTAACAGAACGTTGACAAAACCTTGGTAGTTCACTTAGGGACCACAAACACATCCCAAATCCACCAAAAAGTTGCCCCCAAAGTCAAAAATGTGAAAACCGGACCGGCGGGGGTCCACAGATGTTTCCAAAACAGCCAAAGAGGAAGGGAGTTCCAGAGGGAAAGTTCTGAAACCATCGAAACTTAATGGAACTTTGACAAAAATTTGGCAGTTCACTTAGGCATCACAAACACATCCCAAATCCACCAAAAAGTTATCCCCAAAGTCAAAAATGTAGAAAAAATGAATCAAGCGATCAGGGACCAAGTTAGCAGGAACAATCTGACAAAAGGCAAAAAAGGGACGGGGGACTTTATTTCTCCTCAGATTTGAATACCCTAAGTAGGTGAATTTGGTCATGTAGATTTGATCGTTTGAAGGCACATGACCAATTTGGGTTTGGAAAATGGGGCACGCAAAACAAGACAAGAGCAAAGTAGCCTGTCAGGAGTGAAAGAAACAAGGGGGTCCCTATTTACAATGGGGCGTGTGTGCAAAAAATGCACAACAAATGGCGACTTGCTAGGGAAATGCTCCTGAGCATTTTGATAAAAAACTGGAATCACGAACCCAGAATCTTTGGTTCTGACCTTCACGCTAGGGAAAACAAACTAGACACTCAATCAAAGGAGCAAAACCACTAGCCAAACGAACCTTCAATATGCTAAAAATCCAAGTGTGTGAAGTTGCATTAATTCCCATCCTTCAGTTGCTACAGGAACCCATGCTCCATCAAGTCAAGCTACGTAGTTTATTCTAATTCAAAAAGAATCCAGGACATTGCCTCCCTGCCAATCAGGCGTCCATAGCCCCGATGAGGTTGTCGCTGTGATTCTCCTGAACATTGCTCTACTGCCAGTTGGACATCCATAGCCCCGATAGAGTTGTTCAGATACCCCTAAAAAGTTGAATTTTCTCTTTCTTTTGATTTTCAATGTTTTCTTTTTTTCTTTCTTTTCTCTTTTCAGCTCTTTTATTTCAACAAGTATTGAAGCTCACACTTAGGGTTGAGAATCACAGTGGTGCTAGAGTAGAATTTTAGATTTTTCACTTAACTAGACTTCACAAAAGGCCCTACAATGACCGTTAGATTCTTAAGATGTGTAAAAGCTGTAAGATTTCAAAATACATTAGAGTCGGATTAAACCAACAACTTATCCTATTTGAATCAAACACCCAGATCACTTGACACTAATAAAAGACCTTCACCATCCACTCTGAAGACTTGATTAGAGTTTGACAAAGAAATACATAGAACAACCTCAGGTAATAAGTATGGTTGTTGTGTGCATAGATGTGCCCAGCTAAAAGCAGAGGGATCCTGAGCAAAGCAACAACAAAGTGAAAGCAAACAAAAAGAAAACAACCTACATCACACCAACTAACCTACGGAAAGTAGGAAAGTGAAGTATTTACAAGAAACCTATACTACTCAAAACGGGCTATGTACAAAAATATTTACAAAGAACTATGTTTAGGAAGGGCTAGCTGACATTAACGTTCATTGGATTTTGCAATGCATGCACAAGAAAATGGTCAATCATTATCGTTCTTAACCATGCAAATTTATCTTTATATTCTGAAAAAAGAAATTCAACATTGCAACACTCAAGCTCAATCACATCATCATGAAAAATTAGCAATCGAGGAGGCTCGCTGAACCCATGGTTAATCCATAAACATGTTTTTTTCCCTCATTCCCATAATCAAAATAATAAGTGTAGTTATGAGAAATAATAGGGGCAAGGAAGGATAGAACCTGAATGTCATCACATGGAGGTGGTAACGTTGGACAGTTGAGAGAAGGCACAACATCGTTGATCATTGCATCGGTAGCCTCGAGTGGGTGTGGTGGAGGGTGCAACACTTCAGACATTAAGCATGCATAATGCTAGAAGGACAAGGTAGTAAACAAATCTTCCAATCTACCAATGGGACCTACAGCCCTGGTTGGCAGTTCTTAAAAAATAAATACTTCTCCACATTGATCATTTGCAAAATTGGGATCCACTTGGTTGCTGTCCTCAAGGGGCAGCATGTTGTCTCATCTCCTTCCCCAAGTATTAACCTCATTTTTATGATGTTCAATGTCATGGGATAATGACATGGACAAATTTGTCCTATTGCAGCTCCCTAAATGTGAAGGAGGATCAACAACGATCATGGCAGAAGGGCTCCAAGTTGCATCTTGTAGTTGGTCAATTCTGTCATACCTATTGGAAGCCATCAAAACACCCCCACCTTTGTCTTCTTCCCTTTGTTTTTCATGCATCTCATTATGACATTCACTTGTTTCCTCTTGATCACTATCATTGTAAATGGAGAAGGAGCTCATCTCCCAATCTAGAAACTCTAGTGCATCACTGTTCGGGGGCTTAAGGAGTATGTATTTATCGCTATCATCTTCTGGGATGTGCTCTTCCTTGAAATGAGCATACCTTCGTAGTGCAACTCCCAATGGAAAGAAGTCATCAATTGATGGCACCTCATCAAGGGGACCAAAATTCACTATGCAATCTCCCTCCAAAAACTCACCAAAAATCCCATCGTCCATGACATACAACTGCTCTTCAAGAGGAAGAACTTCTTGATGATTGGTGGACAACATTCCCACTTGATCTACTTCATCACTCATAAGTCTGAGACTGTATTGTTTTGCTTCTTCTATTGCTGCCCCAACATCCTCTTGAGGCCTTCCTTTGGCCGAGTCATCACTTAGTTCAGACTCTTGGTCTTCACGTTCCATCCTTGAAGCAACTGTAGGAAGTGGTATGCTTGGATACCTCACTTGTCCTTTTACTTGCTTAATGGCTTATTTGCATAGCTCGCATGCAAACTCAGAGTGTGATGAATCACGAAGTATGCACCAATTTGGTAGCAACAACACCTCCAAATCCACTTGACATCTTAATTCATACCAATCATTTGCTAATTTGGAGACGAGCTGGTCATATCTTTCCACTACTGGGTCCTCATCATCACTTGAAAAAGAAGCTTGATGGTAGACAGCTGTGGTGAGTGGTTGCTCCCACTCCAAATCTGCATTTTCAGATCCTCAATCACTATCATTGGTGAAGGGGAGGTCTTCTAATCTGATTTCACTTATACCTTCGTCATCATTTTCTACTGCTCCAAGGTTGTCAACTTTTTCTCCTTCCTGTTCTTCAACATCTTTGTTGGTTGTCCCAACATGCACTATTGTAGACTTTGTTGATTCATCAACTTCCAATGACTCCTCTTCTAGATTAGAGGACTACTCTTTGTTGATAGAGGAAAGGCTTTCCAACTCCCTTCCAACTAAATTTTCATCACAGCGTTCTGTTGTCCTACTGAAACCAGCTTCTTCATTTTCATTTTCAGCTTCAACGTTTATTGTCCCAACGCTAGCTCATGTCAAATTTCTTGGTTCATCTTCAATGTGTTGTCCTCCAAATGTTGACAACTCTTCTGCCTTATTGGGAGTTGGCTGCTCCAACTTGTCCGAACAACCCTTGGCTTCATCAATGATTTTTGTGCACGACGAGCAAGTGAATTCAGAGTGGGGTGCATTATGAGATCTACACCAACTAGACATCAATATTTCCTCCAATCTTGGTTCATCTTCGCTGCTCAAATGTTCCTGGATTAGCTCCTTGAACACCTTGGCTGCCATGGTTGTCAATTCTTCCTTTGGGTCTATAAGGGCTAAAGGTAGATAGATTTCCCAGAAGGGGATTTCTCCTTGCAAAACGTTTTCAATTTTGCTCAAGAAAATCAGACACCCCAACTCATTGTGCCTGTGAGTGCAATGGATCTGACATCTATCCACCAATGCAAATTGTTGTAATGACTTCTTCAATCTCTTGTTCAACTCTGCATGCAATTGAGTAATGTCAATTTGTGCATGCTGCTCCATTTTGACTTAGCTTCTACTTGCCTTCAGAATTTTCTGATTTTATGTTTCAACATTAAAAGAGATCTCTTTATCTTAGATTTTCTTCTTTGAAAGTGCTCTTTTCGAAGTGCCAACTTTTAGCTTTGTGGCCTCAACATGTCATGCCCTCCTTCTAGCACTAGTTCTATTGATGGCATTAGGAGGAGGAGGGCATAAAATGAATTATTTCCAACTTTTAGCTTTGTATTCCAACCATGTCAAGCCCTTCTTCTAGTGCCTGTTTTGTTGATAGCGTTAGGAGGAGGAGGGCATAAAATGAATCACTTCCAACCCTCAGCTTTGTATTCCCAGCGTGTCAATCCCTCCTTCTAGTGCCAATTCTGTTGATGTGTTTTTTATGCACTTCTCAACATAGGTAATGCATAGGTGCATCACCTCTCTTGAAAGACAATATTCCACAATCAAATTGCAGAACACTATCTCAAGGTCTCTAATGTTAGGTCTTTACAGTGCTTGGAATATATTAGTTGTTTGATATGATTTTTTGGAATCACAAGGCGTTCTTACGGATGAGTTACAAAGTGTGGAAAGTTGGGTTTGCAAATGTAGTTTCAAAGTGCTGGAAGTGAATGAACAATGGCTATCCACTCAAAACAACAAGCTGAAACTCATCAAGTTCATCTGATTTAGCTTCATGGTGATGTTTTGGATCCTACTCTAACCAAGGACTAAAAGAAATAGCAAAAGGAGAAGGGTTAAGAAAGTTGTTCTAATCCTAAGCAATGAATGAATAGTAACAATGGTGGCTGCTACAGTAGACAAGCTTCCTAAACTGAGTTTTACTTGACCAAGAGAAACCTATAGTTACACAAACCAATGCAATCTTCTAAGGTCCACTGATTTTCAAATTACACATACACATCATGAACATGCAATTGAACTAAATTGCTACAATGACAGAAAGAAGCCTAAGCTAACTTTGCACAATAGCTTGTCATCAACAAGTGCTAAAAATATGGGCTAGAAGCTCATCAAATACTATAATAGCAACACCATCATGACAACCATTCAAAAAACTAATACTAAAACTAATAGGGAAGTTGAACCATGCATGCAAGATGAGCAAAATCAAAGAGAACATCCATAAAATATGCAATGTTGTCTTCTATTGTTGCAAATTCCTTTTACAACAGCTCTCCAACCCTTACAAATGAGGGGCAAGCCCCTATTTATAGTTTTTTAAAGCCCAAATAAATGGCTAGGATTAATTTACAATGAGTGGCCCAGATTTGATTTACATTAGGGTTTCACCTACCCCGCAATATTCAACAATTAAAAATACATTCCTTGTCTTTTCTTTATTTTGTCATCTAGTGCCTAGGGGCTATAGCAGTTTCGTCATTTAGCTGATTGCCCTTTTCACTGTAGCAAAAACTACCTGAAAGCTTCCTTCTTACTTGATGTGTTTACAATTTTCTTCATTGGATCAAACGAGCATGTCGATGATTGAAATTAATGGATTGGTTGCCCCTGATTCGGGGGGATAGGTCATCATCATCCAGTGAGAAGTAGGATAGCTCCCACATGCTCTCTTCAAGACCACCCCTTTCCATTTTGTCATTGACTTCCTTGGCACAGACCTTCTTCTAATGGTGACCCTATTGGTGGGTGCTAGGGGGAGAGGTGAACATGAAATGAATGGTGATAGGAGCAATGCACATTCCTTGTTCAGCTTTCTCAATGGGTCTCCTCGACGGACCTGCAGTAGGCTTCTTGAATCCTGCATACATGAAGTGTCGTAAGTTTTTTCATACACAAATCAAAGAGAACGTTAGTCAAATCTTGCAAAATCCTTGTTAGATCCATCCATACATAATTAAAAGATCATAATATTCATATTTGGAGCTCATTTGGACCATAAACATTAATGTGGGCCCAAGGGGGTAGGCAACAAACAAGGGACAACAAACTGGAAGGGAAGTTCCTGGACCTCACAAAACTTAGCAAAACCAAGAATTTTCAATTATAATGCATGGGAAAAGGGGAAAGAAGAGTGCCCATAAAAACTTCCTTAAGATTGGACCCATTTGAAAAATGCAGAAGCTCAAAATGGCCATGGAGAGATGGAGTCCCGAAAATGGCCACAGAGGGGCTAGGTTGCTAGGGCTCCATGGATGTTCCAAAACGGCCATAGAGGGATGGAGTCTCAGAAATGGCCACGGAGGGGCTGGATCCTAGAGGCCAGGTCGCCGGGGCTCCACAGATGTTCCAAAATAGCCAAAGAGGGATAAAATTCCAAAACCCCCAAAACTTAGCTGCAACGCCATAGATGAAAACCTTTCGGCGTACTCAATTTCAGGTGCCACAAACGACATCCTGTAAAGTTTCCAAAGTCAAAATGTGGAAATGGATTATGGGGTCCATGATATTTCCAAATAGCTGTAAAGAGGGAGGAGCTCCGGAGTGGAAGTCCGTAAAACCATCGAACTAACAAAACATTGAAAACTGGCTTCATCAGCACCACAAACACACCCCAAATCCACCAAAAAGTTATCCGAAAAGTCAAAAATGTGGAAATCGGATTGGCGGGGGTCCATGGATGTTTCAAAAATAGCCAA